>JAJMFN010000343.1:0-82746 GCA_030574735.1 Hansenula sydowiorum
TCTAAATTCATTAACGATATTTCTGATGAGTTTAAAATCATCATTATTGATGCCATCAAGACATTATCATTGAAATTCCCACAGAATTATAAATCAATGTTATTGTTTTTAGTTGATAGTTTGAAAGATGATGGTGGGTTCGAATTCAAGAATTCCATTGTCGAGGCATTATTTGATTTGATTTATTTTGTCCCAGAATCTCGTGATCTGGCATTGGAGAATTTGTGTGAATTTATTGAAGATTGTGAATATTCTGAATTAAGTGTTAGAATATTGAACTTGTTGGGTAATGAAGGACCAAAGACTTCTAATCCAACATTATACATCAGACATATTTACAACAGAGTTGTCTTGGAAAATTCAATCATTAGATCTGCTGCTGTCATTGCACTTTCTAAATTCGCATTGATTGATGCCACCATCAATAAATCAATTACCATTTTGTTACAAAGAATTGTTAACGATGTTGATGATGAAGTTAGAGATCGTGCTACAATCTCATTGAAATTTTTAGAGAAATATCAAGAAACAAAATCAGACTCAATTGTGGAATTAACTAAACCATCACATAGTTATGATCTCTCCATCTTAGAGAGTAAACTACAAACCTATATCAGTGGTGATACATCAAATTTTGTTACTCCTTTCGATATCTCTTCAATTCCTAAGATTAGTGAAGATGAATTAAGAGCTATTCAATTGAAGAATAAAACATCAAGAGTTGAAGAAGAATCCAAATCAAGAGATCAAATCAGAGCTGATGTTGATGACAAGATCCATCAAACACATTTGGAAGATGATCAAAATGCTGAATTGAACAAACAACAATACATTCAAGAATTGAGTAATATTGAAGAATTCAAGTCATATGGTAATGTTTTACATTCATCTTCTATCATTCCATTGACTGAAAAGGAAACCGAATTCATTGTTGAAACTATCAAGCATGTTTTCCAAGATCATGTTGTCTTACAGTTCAATATTGAGAACACATTGGAAGATTCACTATTAGAGATGGTTTCTGTTGTTTCACAACCTGAATCTGATGAATTGGTTGAGGAGTTCATATTATCAATTGATAAATTAATCCCACATGGGAAAGGTACCGTTTATGTTTCATTCACAAGACCTGAAAACTCCAAGATCATCACCACTGATTTCACAAACTCTTTATCTTTCACATCCAAAGAATGCGATCCAAACACTTTTGAGCCATTTGAAGAAGTTGGGTTTGAAGATGAATACCAAATTGAAGATTTATCATTGACTCCAGGAGATTTCATTATTCCTTCTTTTATTGGTAATTTCAATCTAGCATTTGATGAATTGACACAAGAAAGCATAGGAACATTCAACTTGTCGAGTAATTCAATTCAAGAGACTGTTGATTCTTTGGTCGATGTCCTTTCATTAGGCGCCATTGAAGGATCTCAAGTTTCCAATGAAAGTTCACATGTTTTGAAATTGTTTGGTAAAACAATTGGCGGTGATAGAATTGGTGCTTTGATCAAATTCGTCAAGAGCTCAAAAGCCGGTGTCACTTTGAAAGCTACAATCAAAGCTGATGATGAAGAACTTGCCGAAACTGTGTTGAACGGTATTGCTTAGACAATATGAGTGTATTCTTTGTGAAACGTTTTAGAATATATTTTTTATATGCAATTGGCCCAGTCTGTTTATAATATACAAAAGTTGTTGTTAAGCACTACTTGAAATTTCTGTAAACATAGACATTTATATCATCATTAAAATAAAGACTTTTTTTTTTATCAATTCTTTCATTAAAAAACATTTGAAAACATAACTCATCAAGAAAAATACAAAATTTATATACACTATATACTAGAAGATAATTAGAAGTGAAGAAAAAAAACACTTGATCAAAAGAAGAAAAAAATAAACAGATATCAATCATTGGGATATCTCAATTATAACACAGCTTTTTTCCATATCAAAGCAAACATAATCCAAAAACCTTTCGTAAAATCATAACATGACCAGTCATACACCCAGTCATTCACATTCCTTGGAACATTGACATCAAGATCTTATCATTAGCATCGATGCCCATGGCCTTATCCAAGCTTTCCAACTCTTCAAAGCTATATGATTGATTGGTGGAGGATAATAGATACATCAATGGATCATTGTCCTGCATCTCCTCCTGTTTGATGTTCAGCGAGTTGTTGTTGGACGTTGTGGCCATAGGAGATGAGTCGTGTAGTTGTGCTGGTTGTAATGTGGATTGGTTTGGGGAGGTTGAGGATTGTTCGTAAAGTTTTGTAAAGTTTGAGTCATCGAATAATTGGAAATGATCAGATTGAGGTGGTGAAAGTGATGGTGAAGGATGTTGTTGTGATAATTGATGTGGTTGTTGTTGATGATGTTGACGAGGATGTGATAGTTGAGGTTGGATGTGTTGCAATTGCTTTGAGGAACCTTCACCTAATAAGTCTGGGAAATCATCGGCTAAAGGATCTGTTGTTCCATAGATGTAGCCTAGTTCTTTATTGATTGTATCTAGTTCCACATCGTTTGATTGTTGTTGCTGGTGATGTTGTTGTTGTTGTGGAGGAGGAGTGTATGAGTGCCCAATATGATCCAGCGAGTCAATCTCGTTGTATAAAGGGGATTGATCAAAAGTTGATTGTGATAATTTTGGTCTTTTGAAAATTGGTGCAGGTTCATAATCCAACAATTCATTTGGTGTTGTTGTTGCCGAATGTGAAAAGGCAGGGGATGCAGTGTATGGAGATGACATAGGGCTTGAATTGGTGGAAGAGGTGGTTGAGTAGTATGAATTATTGGAGGAGATCATTGGTCTAACGTTATGATTCCCATATTGTCTTGCAGCTTGGACAGAAGCATGATCGATTGGAGATGGTTGTCCTTCACCGAAGTTGGAGCAAAGGGATAAGTTATGTTCATGTTTGATGATATTCACAGACCAATTCTTATACTTGACGGAATAACTAACTCTTAGTCTAAATGGACAAGAATCTTCAGGGATTGATCTTCTGACTCTTTTAACAACTTGTTTGCCGTTAATGATCTTTGTTGTTGTGGATCTTGGGGTTGATGATTTTCTATAGAGGTTTTTACATTTGAACACCACTTTGGAAGCATCTGATCTTTCAATTACTAGGTTGATACCTCTTGGATCCAAATTGTCATGAATCCATGGTTTGATATCATCTCTAGTTTTGAAGTTTGGCACAGGGTTTAATGCCTCCAAGACCTCTTCGTTTGTTGTGATTTTATCTGGTTTATAACTCATTGTGTCTATGTTTGATGTATTGTATTAGATAGGTATTATTGAAGATTGTTGTTGTAATTCTTATAGGGGCCCGGGATAAAATTCTGTTTCTTTATTGGCTGAAAATGTGGGAAATACTATAAAAGTTTAGAATTTGTAGTGGTTTTTGCGTTGTTGCCAATGGTGGCCTTGAGTTTGTCGCAGATAATGGGGTAGTGCGTGGTTATTGTTGCAGCTCTGTTCGACAAGTGTCAAGATTCCAAAAGTATTTTATGTATAGATTTAAAAGATAAAATTTTGCTGATGGAATTGATAATTTATTTATATGGCGAAATTGTTGTTTTGGCTGAAAAACGCCGTGATCGCTTCAAGAAAAATTATCTTTTCCATCAAGAGCCAATCGCGACGCGGACAACGGGACAAATAAGAGCGGGTGGTTTCCTGGGATGGGAAGATGTACAGAATAGTTCAATCATAACATTGTTTGCATAATTATGTAGCCATGAGTCAGGGCTATAATTCCATCAACTTTATAGCTCAATACCGCTATTGAGCATAGAGATATGTTCGATTAAATGATCATAGTCTGCGGGTAAATTGGGCCCTTGTGTCCAGATTCTTTCGATTAGATCGTATCAGATAAAAAAATTTTCCCGGACAAACAGGACATTGGGATAAACGAAGAGACAAAACAATTGAGAGAGCTCAAGTTATTCCACAGGAAACCCGAGGAAAATGTTGAACTTGCACAGGATTCAAGTGGGAATTGAGGGACCGTTACTAGCTACTGGTCACTGGTCACTGCAACTGGAGTTAAGCGTTGCTGGTATTTGCTAGCACTCTCGCTCCATCATGGCAACCCAACAACCACAACCACAACCAGTCGATCATTAGGGGCCTCGGCTGCCCATCAACGGTACAACAACACTCTGTGACTCGTCACTCGTCTTGACACAAAATATCCACAGCTCAACCATTCTGCTCCAATGGTGAAATCCTGTCGTGTCCCGAGATCTGATTCGCTACGCACTTTTTATCTTTTCCATCTGCGGTGCGCCCACACTCAGAGTCCGGTTGCATTCTAGGCAGGGCGTCTGTCCAGCTCTGTGTGCAGAGATCCTAGTGGCTGCTTCCCAGTCCAGGCACAACCGAATCAGGATTCAGAGCCCATGAGCTGTAGGGCCTTTTGGAACGTTGGTGGTGATGGTAGAGAAGTGAGCTGGAACCGGCAGCAAAAGGAAGCAAACAGCGCGGGTTTGCGTCGGTAGTTGCAGTAGCAGCGTTCTGGCATTTCGGATAAGCTTGACAACTTGGCCTGGTACAGCTGTATTTATGGTTATTTATTTGCTGGGCGAGACATCTGATCGTGAAGTGGTGGATGGTTGTATAGTTGTAACAATAAGCATATACCACAAAATTTCTTGGCCTTCGTCCTTAGAGAGTTTGAATAATAGAACTATATAGTGGAACCTTAGTGGGTCGTTCGTTTATTGTGTCAAAAGGTTATGAACGGTGAGAGTCGATATACACAGTTCCAGATAAAGTAAAAATCAAACGGCTTTTGCAATGTATATCAAAAATGTAGTGAATGATACACCGTATATCATTCGTCTTACTCATTCATTACTATTCAAACATCCTTAACAAAGTAAATTATCTTCCACCAAAGTCTTCCATTTCATCAAATTGTAAGATTCTCGCTCACTGCAGCAGTGCAGCAGCTGCAAAAGTTACCCCTTTGGGCATAACCTCCCGAGCCGTGAAGATCAAAAGAGCTGGACTAGATATATGGTACGAATATCCTTAGTAAATTTGAAAGTGTTGATTATATACATCGTTTGTACACCACTTAATGTTGTTGGTCTATCATACTATTGTATAGTTGAATGAACGACTTATTTTCTGTATTTCACAATAAAAAATTTAAAATGCTTCATTGCACTATAAAGTAAGCACCAGACTAACCACATTAAACACATCAATTTCTAACTAGCCCACCTTGGCGTCCAATCCAATCTAAACACAAGATCTCAACCGTTTTAATCTAAACCCCTATAATAATACCCAGCACCAAAACTCATCGAATCAAAACGCGACACCAAAAAAGCACTCAACTGCTCTCTCTCTCTCAATAAAATATTCCCGTTTCGCGAATGTGTTCTGCGAACTCGCAAACGCGCTCAATTTTTAGTATAGAAAAGCCACGGTTGGGCCACTCCGTCACCAATTCTATTCCAAAAAGCATGAATTTGATACTTCTTTCTTTAAGATCCTTTCGAAGCTTGACTTCTTATAATATCAGCTGTGTATCCAAGACTCTCATACCCAGGGGGCTTCTCAAGACCAATCAGATAGACCACCCACAAACACATCGCACAGTCATTCATAAGTCAATCGTTATTTCAAATCTCTTTCAAATCTTAAATTCGTTGTTTACTTTCAATTTCCTGACAACAAATTTGACAAAGTCTAAAAATCAAGGCAAGGAGAGCTTCAAATAGAACATCGGGCCACATTTGCTACGGAAGCAAAAACAACAATAACTACTGGACACGATCAGATTCCACAAGATTATAACAAAAAAATTCACTTATATCTGATCTGAAACCATAGGCGCCCTCATACAACAACATCATACATTATTCACTTGAATCACACTATGCGCGCCTCCCATATGCCCTCTTTGCCCGAGATGCCCTTTGAGCATCATTACCAACACCAAGATCAAGGTCAAACAAGAAGGATGAAATGTAAGTTATTCTTCATTCTTAAAAATTCTCGAAACCTGATGTACTAACTAACTCTTCAATTTAGTGAAGATCTTGTACACTTTGGAGGAAAACACGTATCTTGCTAGATCCAATAACGTATCAAATATCAAGACTTTACAAATTCCTATTCCTGGCCAACGAACAATGATGACTTTGGGTGTTGTTTCTTTGAAAGATGTACTACAACCTATTTCAAATTCAAGTCCTGAGCTATTCACAAACGATTCGATTGATTATTCAGTTTACGTGAAGGACATTTCTGAGGAGGATGAACCCTTTGTTGGTTATGGACTGTTTAGCAAATTGATCAATGATGTTTCAAGCAATTTTGATGATGAAGACGAGGAGGAAACTTTAATACCAGGACGTGTTTGTTCAAATTTTGCAGCATTATTGAGTAAGAACACTTCAGAGACTCTAGAGATCAAATTGAGATTAGCAAGGGTTGTTTCAAGAAAGCCTCCATCTCCACCTCAACCACAGCCTCAAACAGATCAATCAACATCCTCCAAAATTGGGGAAAAAAGAAAATTTGAATCTGAATCAAATCATCAACATCAATCTCCTGCCTTCCCTCAGCCTGCCATTTTCCAAGTCCCACAACATCAATATCAGTCTTCTCAATCACATCAAACAAAACAGAGGAAACCATCAAACAATTCGATTCAAAACACTTTAAGTGCTAATGTTGCCCAAAAGGCTGCTAGAACTCAATCGTTACCTGTTTTCGATCAACCTCTAAACCAAATAAACCCATCACAATTGATCTCCATGGGACTATTGCCTCCTTCTTCAAGAATGTTCCCTACAAATTCAATCGCTAGTAAGATTAGAGAAGCTGATATGAACAACTCAATGAAGACAAATTATCACTTTCAAGTTGACGGGATTGGTGAATCAAATCCAAAACCAATTACCGTGCCTGCCTCTAATAGATTTGCCCCAAACTTCATAATGGCTAAATCTGCAGTCAAAAAGCAAATTAATCAAAGTAATACCAAGTCAAAAAAACAATCTGCAAAAGCCAAACCCCAATCCAAACAAGCTCAATCGAAATCAAACGCAACAACTGCTACATCAAAACCTACAATCGATACAACTGCTAAATCATCACCAACATCATATTCGACCAATATAAATATTTTACCAAAATCAAATTCTTCTTCTTCCTCCAACGCAAATCCTTCCTCGAATGCTCCGATATTCATTCCAAAAGATCAGAAATCAATTCCAGAATGTTTCAACTGTACCACTATTTCTTCAAATGTCTGGAGATGGTTTGATAATGAAGATGAATCTAAAAGAGGGATGTATTGTAACGCTTGTTATGTTTATTTGATTGATAAAGGAATTCAAAGGCCAAGATCATTATACAATAGAAATAGAAAGAAAAACGATCAGGCAATAACTAGCAGTTCACCTTCCGTCCAACCTGCTACAAGAACTTCAAAGAATCAATATCATCAGAATTCCTCAGATCCTGTTGATGGAATGAATGAAATGGCTAGTAGTGATTTGGATTTCTCATTCGCTCCAATGACGGATATTGATCCATTGCCTCAACAACAACAACAGCCACGTGCAGACTCATCAAATAGTCAATCCAAGCAAGCAACCCCAACATGTTCATCTTCTGAAGACAAGGAAAACGTCCCACCAATTTCTATAAAAGCAGCTTCAAGACAAAACTCGTTTGAAAAAATGTTGATCAAATCATTCAGTGGTGTCCCACCAAATATGACATCTCAAACACCAAACAACGAATGGTTCAATGAATTTTTCGAACCAACTCCAAAGGATAATATTCAAGATTCGATAACTCCAAAAGATGCCGATAACACACCAAGAGATTTGGCGACTTGTAACACAATCCCATGTGAAGATGAATCACCAAATCCATCCCAGTCAAACGATCCAGAGCAAACACAACAGCAACAAGATGCTCAATCACAATCAATGGAGAAAATATCCAAGATGAAGGCTCCTTTGATGCCCTCATCGCCTTACATGAATGGGAATGAACATCAATCGTCATCTCCTGAGACTATTAATGACACATCGGATTGGTTGAGTGAACATACGAAATTGAGCTCAATGGATAACGATGAGGATCACCTCTCCAAATGAGCTCAATGGAACTTAATATGTCTATTTATTTAGTTGATGACTGTGTTTCTTGGATTGATTCCAGATCCTGTTGTTTGTTACCATTTCTTGTGTTCTTCTCTTCATTAGCTTATTATTCGCCAGCATATTGCATCAAAAGTTTATGTATAGATTCTTCAGTTCTCTCTTAATATCAAATAATTGTATTATAATGATTAAAACAAATAAAATTCCAATGTAAGTTATACTGCTCTTCCAAATCCGGCAATTCGTTTCTCATTCCCGCAAATCCTGCCAAAGATTGACGTTTTGGGTAAAAGCTTGTCGCAAATCGCGCCAAAAGTTTTGAACGTTGATGTTTTGAAACTTTGAAACTTTGAACAGATCACCAATGGGTATTTATAGTATTTAATGAATAAAGCTCCAAAGTCCAATTGAAGAAGGTCTCGTATGCAAAGATGGTGGAGCTCAACACGGTGATATATTATGGAACTGCTCTGCTCATAACACTGTTCATCATTGTAAGTTTTATATTTTTAGGGTTTATGTAATTGGAATTTTACACATTTGTGTCTAATTTAGTATCACATACAAAAAAGAAAACATACAAAGGATTTTATACTAATACAAAGCAAAAGGTATACACAACAATAGTCATATTCTCACATAAGCCTCGTCCTCCCCATGCTTCAGAACTACAGTACATCACAACAGATTCTCAGGGAATCGATCCAAAGAAATATGATTTAGTAAGTCGTGGTGATGTGGAGATTATCGACAATATTGAATTAAGCGTCGTGGTACCATGTTATAATGAAACCAAAAGATTGAAAATAATGTTGGAAGATGCTGTGTCTCATTTGTCCAGGAATTTCGAAGATAGGTTTGAAATCATTCTTGTGGATGATGGTTCAAAAGATGGTACGTCCGAATACGCGTTAGATCTATGTCAAGATTATTTCCAATTCAAACCAGGTCAATTAAGAGTGATCAAATTGATTAAGAATAGAGGGAAAGGAGGCGCTGTCACTCATGGTATCCAGCACGTCCGTGGTAAATATGCCATTTTCGCAGATGCAGATGGCGCTTCTCAATTCAGCGATGTTTCCAAATTAATTGAAAGTATTGCACAATATGGAGAATCCGAACCAGCAATGGCCATTGGTTCAAGAGCTCATATGGTTGATTCCGATGCTGTTGTTAAAAGATCCTTCATTAGAAATTTTCTGATGTACAGTCTACACACATTGGTGTTTGTTTTCGGAATAAGAGATATAAAAGATACACAGTGTGGGTTTAAATTATTCAATAGAAAAGCCATAAGAGAAATTTTCCCATACATGCACACTGAAGGTTGGATCTTTGATGTTGAGATCTTGATACTAGCAATCAGGAAACAAATTCCAATTAAGGAGGTCCCAATCTCATGGCATGAAGTTGATGGTTCAAAAGTTGATTTGGCGAGAGATAGTATAAATATGGCTATTGATTTGGTGGTCACTAGATTAGCCTACCTCTTTGGGATTTATAAAGATTATAAATAGATACAAGTCGCATGGTTTTGGGCTTTGATGAGGGCAACGAGGCCATAAGATCTATTTGATTAGAACTAGGATATATAGACTCAGCTCATTATCAGGCCATTATATTGGATCGGAGAAAAAAGTTCACCATTCTTCATTTCCCAGGCTTTAACAATTCCCTATTTAAAACTCTTGCATTATCCATAAACGTTTCAGATATATCTTCAAATGTAAAACTATCGGTATCTAGTTTCTCATAAGCAGTTATCAGCTTTGCTATATCAACTTCTAGTTCTAATTCCAATGATTCGTAAGCTTGGGAATTTTTACCTTTATTCTTTTGTTGAACATCAGTGATATCAAATCTTGTTGCTGTTGATGCATGGAAAATTGAAGTTCTTCTTTTTGAACGTTCATTTTCTGGTGTGACATCTTTGAATCTTTCCGGATTTTCATTACTTGGTAATTCAATACTCATTGTTAGTCTGAAATCGAAAATCATATCAGGATTATGAATGAACAAACTTGCCAGTTTCCTTTTTTCGATATTTTGAACAATCCGACCTGTACTTTTATCAGTGGTTAATCTATAAAACTTTGGCATTTGATTTCTTTGAGCTTCTCTATATTGTCTATCAATTTGGTCAAATTTGACTGTTTTGAAACTTTCTTTTTGTAATTTTGTCAAGTTTGTTAAGAATTTCTTCAGTCTTTCATAGTGATCCTTATCAACACCTGCCTTAAATGTACATTGCAGGGCAAATCCATCATCCAATATAGATTCTGTCGTGACAGGTAATTGAACTCTTCTATCGGTTGTTTTATCCCAAATTCTACCATATTTGGTTTCCAGTTCTAAATACTGGCGAAGCTCCTTTGGAGTCGAATGGATTTGGGCATAGATCCAATTTGTTATTCTTCTTGTTATATCATTATACGGTTTAACACCAGTTATTGATACAACTTTACCTGAATTGTTTTGTTGAGCTGCTGGGAAGTCATTTTGCGATTGATTCTTTTTGAAACTTGATTTCCATGTTCTTGCCCACACTGGTGGTTGATCATATCTTTTGGGTTTACCATTCTTATTTTTAGGCTTGGATTTCTCAATATTTTTGAGTCTGTTCAATTCGTCTTCAATCTTTTTGGAATTGTTCTTGTCACCGTCTTGATTATTACTGCCGTTATTACTAGCTCCATTTTTGTTTCTTGGTGAATGTGGTTTTGATTCAGTTTTGGACTTTACTGGCTTTGGTGGTGAAGCTTGGTGTTCTAATTTAGCACTTAAAAATTCTTTTTCTTGTTTTTGAACAGCCTGCATTGAAGCTTCTTCTCCGTTTATGTTAGTCTTTGGGGAACTTTTCAAACTGTCTCTTTTGGATTTGACTGATTCATCATCTTTATAAACAGGTTCTTCAAATTCGATTGGCTTATCAACATTCATAACATCTTGCAAAGAAGGCTGTCTAGGTATCGTTTTCTTAGGCAGCACCGGTGAGTTTGATTCACTCGTGGAGACTTCATAAGACAGCCTTCTTGCAATACTTGGAGTTTCTTTGCCATCAACATCAACATCTGTATCATTTGTTAAACTTGAGATGCTATTCCTAGCTCTAATCAAATCAATTGGTTTGCTTGCCGGTGTCACTGGGTTAGAGCCCTGAGGGACCTTATTAGGAATCACTGGAGAGTTCATTGGATGTATGCCAGTGTTTGAAGAAGGTGAAGATGATTGAACTTGTCCATCATCGTTGTTTACCAAACTGCTTATTGATGAATATCTATGTTTCAAATCCGGGCGGGCTTCCTCTTTTTTTTCTTCTGGCTTCTTCCCCGAGTCTGAAGGGCCTAGTAAATTCCCCAAGTCCATGTCCAAGCCAGCTATAGTTAATCAGGTACTAAGACGGTATTGAAATCTCTATAAAGCTTTAACTGATTTGGATCTGTTGTATAACCTATAAACTTCTTTCACGTTATTATTCGCGAATAATTTATCTGTAGTAGTTCTACCATGGTTTTAGTATTCAGATTACCCGCCTGATTATATCATCTCTGAGTAATCAGTATACGGAAGCTGGATACGAATTTAATGAAAACATGGGTATATATTATATGAGTAACAATGTTGGGTAAGAGGGCTATATATACAGTAGAGCCGAAACTAAACGTTATATAGTTTGATCATGAGAGCGACAAAGTTTCTTTTTTTCTGTAAATAAACCAATTGAAATATAGTATAATATAGATTCGTTAAAACAATAAATAAAACAAGATATAAAAACACAATGAATTTGATATGATATGATATGTTATGATATGAAATGGGGTCGTATAAGAAAGAAACTCTAAATTTGAAAACTTGTCATTATTCTAAAAAACTTTGTATGAAGTGAGATATTGATCGTTCATTTGTAAGGATTTGGAGATCCAACTCTTAATCCAGTAACAGGATTAACAATCTCCAAGACTTTCTTAACTCTTGGAGTGCCATTTTTTGGAGATTTTTGTCCATCTAAATCCCTTCTTGTGACTGGAGAAGTCGTATTGACCGCAGAAGTTGAAGGAGAGTTTTGTGGAGAAAAAGAATGAGAGGTATAAGGATTAAACTTGTAATGATGTGATGAATTCGCCTGATTATGGTGATTGTATTGATTTGGAATCTCTGGACAGAACTCTAAATCATCTTCTAAATCAAATCCCTTAGATGCATGAAATCTTGCTCTTGCAGAATATAATGATGTAAAATTCAAATTTGGGGATAAATTTGAAGCTCTTGGAGTTGGATAAACATTAGCACTTGAATTCCCGTTTCTCATAGATAAGTTCAGGTTGTTGTATTGACCATTATTTGAATTTGAAGATTGATTCAATATAGCATTATTGTTTAAAGGGGAATTGTTATAAATGTACCCGTTCCCAACATTTCCATTAACGCCATTCCCATTGACACCAGTACCAGTACCAGCACCAGCGCCGTTGCTATTATATGGATAGACTTGATTAACTAAAGGCGAATAATCATAATTTTGTTGTGTATGTTGTTGTTGTTGTGGCTGTTGTTGTTGAAATTGTTGAGATTGTTGACTAGGTAACGATGAATTTTGTTGATTTGTTGTTGATTGGCCACCCAGAGGTCTATTTGAATTATAGAAGGAAGTCATCTTGGATTGTGTTGTATTGTTGTAATTGTTAAAGGGCTCTAATATAGTCAAGGTTTGTTAGTATGTTCATCTTTTCTCCAGTTGAATTGAACTTGACAGCATCTCTAAGAAGTATACCTACCCCTGATGTTTTTCCGAGAATAAGCCTGATTCAAAAATGCTTTGTAACTTGTTATAACTTTGAAGGTGATCTTTGTCCGTAATGTTCTCTGATGCGAGTACTATAGCAAATAGCAGTTATATATATATTGAACTAGTCTTCTTTCTTTGTACTTTATGTTCTCTAGAGAACTTTTGAGTAATAATGTTGAGGTTTTCAGTGGTTGGCTGATAAGTCCAATTTAAACTGTGTCCCGGACCGGGCTGGCCGCTGACATCATTTTCGACTTCCCGATGCGGAAATGACGTGGTTATGGGTTCTACATATGCGTATTGAGGACGGATAATTGGAAATGTGTATCATATGTTAGACATTTAAACGCAAAAAAAGCACGTCTAAGAAGAAGCAATAGTCATGTAGTTGTATGATGTAGAAAGAATTGGTGAATTCTAATAATATGTATAAGAAGTGAGAATGGAATAAAAAAGCAGTAAACTCAGTTGAAAATTTTATTAAAAATACCCATGGCAAACTGGGGGAATAAAAAAGAGCACAAAATTATACTAACAAGAAGATAGTACTATGATGAGGGTAAAGCAGTATAGCAAATAGACAAACAATTATAGAACAAAGTTTGATTTCATTTCAAAACATTAATAGGTTGGGTGGAGGGAGCTCAATTTTTGGAGATATCAATCCCAAGATGTTTAACATGTGGTAATCTGATACGTTCATTTTCGTTATAATGATTTTGATGGTTGTGGTTTTCGTTCTTATGACTGATATTGTTACCATGGGAATTATGATGAGGAGCTGAGTTTGCAGACGAAGAGGAATTCAACAAGTTTTCAATGCGAACTCTATTATTTTGTTGTGCATCGTTTGAAGGTTGGCGATTATGTTGATATTGATAACTGAATTGAGATGAGTTATTGTTGGTATTATTGGAACCAGTAGAAGTTGATGATGAGGTGGAAGAAATTGAAGTATCTGATGAATTGTTGGTCAAAGTTGAAGTGGATTGGCTATCATTATTCAATACATTATTCAACCAAGAACGACGTTGTGGAAGTTGCTGGGGCGTTTTTTGTGTTGCAGCTTGCTGAGATTGTTGTTGGCCTTGATGCTGTTGTTGATTTGTATGTAAATTAGAATCATAATTATAATGACTAACATGTGTTGTTGGGATACTTGGTAAAGGTTTGTTGTAAGTGAAAGTATGGTTGGTTGGGGTTCTAGTGTTAGAGTCAAATGAAGTGTTGGTTGGGGTATTTGTATTCGAGATTGAGAAATTTGAGTTGAAACTTGAGTTATAGGGACTTATCAAACTATCTCCAGTGGAACCTCCAGAACCATTTGCCGTTAAAAAATGAACAGATGGTAAATGAGAAGAGTTGTTACTCTGATAATTAAATGCATGAACTGAATTGGCTGGTGAGATGGGGCTTAATAGCAAATGATTTGATGTAGAAGTGGCTGATCTTGGAGTAGGTACTGTATAAGGAGCATCATTATAAATAGATTTTCTTGAAGGCAATGCAATTGGTCTTGGTCTATGCTTGGACCTAAATTGTGTAGGTCTGAGCAGATTTGTAGCTGCTGCTGGTAGATCTGAAGAGCTTGCTGATTCTTGTAGGTAAACTTCAGTTCTTTGATGGTGCTGAGATCGATCGATTTCATTCCCATTATTATTCATATCATGTTCATCGGTCTTTATACTCTTTGTATGTGGCTCTTCTCTATCACTGTCATTATTGATAATATGAGTATCGCCATTGGCTTCTTTGAAAGTGATTGGTTCATGTTCATGGGCATGAACCGTTTGTTTATGCTGTCTTAGATTATCCAATCTCGAAAACTTTCTTGAACAATGAACACATTCAAAAGGTCTTTCACCAGTGTGTTTTCTTATATGTCTTGCTAAGTGTTCCGATCTTGTGAAAGTCATGTTACAATCAGGATATCCAGAACATTGAAATGTTCTTCCTTTGATCTTCTTCTTCACGGTTGGCATGGTATTTGTCATTTTCAATTAGATTATCTCTTCACTCTATTCGAAAGGGATGTAAAAGTTAGTTTAGGGATCTGTATTGGCTAATAATCAGCGTCACTTGTAATATCTTTCTGAATCAATTGTTCCCCTTAATTATAAGTTCCGATGTTGTTGAGCTTTTTCCTGTTTTGATGGATGGTGATATTAATAGACGCCCTGTAGCTTCTTTCAGGTACCGATACAACTCGTTCACAGGGGCTATGAAATGAGGAAGAAATGGAGGGTAAAGCGCTGAACCGTTCTTAATAATAGGAGGACCGCCAAAGAATTAGCGTGCAATAATATTCAACCGCTGTATTGTGTTTCTTTGTGGTTATAAAGTGATGTGTGAAGCCGTTCTTTCTTATTTGTTTTGTGTTCAAACTTGGTTTCCCGTCAAGCAAACACGAACGAGGACTTTTATTATTTGGGCCCAAAAAGTTTTCTCTTTTGATGCTGACGCGCTTGTGGGGCTTCTAATAAGTGGGATATGTGGTGGTTTGTGATGGAAGGTGAGCTTGAATGGAAAGGTGGGTTAAGTGGGTTCTTTCGTTGTTGTTGTAGTTGGGAAGGATTATCACGTCTTTTTCAATAAATCTAGTCCCGAACTTTTTCTATGGTCAAAGCTTCCAAAAAGACAAAAAAATAAGTAGTAATCTATTATTCTGGGGGATCAAATTACTGAAAGTTTCTTTTGAATAATTCAATAGAAATTGGGCAGGTACGTAAGTGAGCCTAAGGTTTCCTAATTAAAATTGGCAGGTAAAGTATGTTGAGTTTGGCATGGGTATAAATGAATGATGCGAATGGTCTGGTGCTTTTTCCCAGATTCCTGGATATGGGAAGTCTTATAAGGGATTACTCAACAACATGGCCAACCTACAACCACCTCAACGACCCGGTAGTGATCATACCGACTTCTCGATGAAGAGAAACTGAAGAAAATGTCGAGGATCTGTGCTGTACTGTATCTGGGTCTAGCCTGCAGTCCCACACGCACCTGAGTCTCCAGGGGAGAGCGGTCTGGGATCTTGGGATCTTTGTTTAGAGTCGCATCAAGTCGCTTTAAAAGAGCAAGAGGATCAAAGACGGAAAACTGTTTGGTTGCTCGTTGATTATAATTTGTATATATTATATTGGGGTATCCCATAATATCTCCTAGAGCAAGCTTCAAACCAGTGTTGTCAAGTCCTTCGCCTTGAAAATCCATTCTCTTCGATGAAATGTAACCAACTGTTTCATGATGAAACAGGGGTTTCATGAAAAGTTACCAAATGCCTGCTTAGGCATAACTGACGCGGTCTATAGCATAATTAGGAAATGATCAATCTACGTTCCAGTTGATCTGATGATTTCGATGTAGATGCCTTCCAACTGAGCATGCGAGAATATAACTAGGTTTCGTACAATTGAGATCTTCTATTGGCCTTGCCTTAGCCAAGTTCAGCTCAAGCTTTTACCATAAGTTTCAATTTTGTATATGAAAACTTTTGCCGATTGTGGAATGGGTGACGAGCTCCGTACGAACCTTGAAATGCCGAAAGCCTGAAGGCTGCCTCTGTGTGTTCAAAGGTAAAAAGGCATGTATGAAGTTTGAACGAAGCTGAGAGCTCTTTAGGCAGCTAGCGCATGTCACATAGTCTAACCAGACGTTCATGACTGCCCGGCACTCAGCGACTAGGATTTGTAATAGTATGAACTTCTCGCTCAACCAAAACTGACTAATGAAGCCAATCCAGGTGTTCCATCAATCGCCTATCAATGTTCATTCCAGAGGTTTAATTTGATATAGCCGTCATAATCGTTATCAGTTATAAGTAAAACGTGTAAAAAAATCATCTTCAGACCTTTCGGAATTCTTTGTTTAAAGTCCGTGGCTGCTGATTGGTGCTATTTGGTGTTCAAGTACTGTTGATCTGCTTCTATACTTTGTATCTGCTATGTTAAATCAATCTAATCAGTCTATGATTTCCCGCTTTTGCGTTTAATATCATCTAATGGCCATTTCTCAAGTGGCAGTAAATACAGCCTCATGAAGTGATATTTAACTGCTCAATTTGACCGAATTTGAATAACAACATACAGAACCTAGGGTATAGGTAGGTGAGCTCTTACGATTCCAGCTTCCCCGTTAACAATAAGCTGAAGGATTTAGGTTGTAGATTATACTTGATCTAAGGAACAAGGATGTCAAGAAACTTTCGCATAACTACAAGTTTTAAACGACGTGCTTAAGAGTCAACATATGGACTACTCGATGTCAATCTATATATTATATCTTAAAGTTACGAAGTTCCATCTAATGAAGAAGCCGTAATCGAGTTTCGCCTATTAACTACCGCTTTCCCATTCAATAGCAGCCCATCGTAAGCTTTCTATATCAAGATAATGTCTCAATTCTTACCCATTAAGCACATATCATCTATCACCACAGTATCTTCGATCTTGGTCTCGCTGAAGTATCTAGTCTCCAAGAGTCTACATCTCCAATAGACTAAGGCTTTTATTCCTGTCCCAAAAGAAACCAAGCTTCACCAAAAACCGTTTTATGCATAAATTTTCAACAGCGAGCAAACATTTTAATGGGACCTGAACATAGCTACAATAAAGACATTGTTATGATTTGAAATCCATTGGAAAAGTACAGCATATGAATTATTTAATTTGTAATGGATGAATAAGGGCAAAATGAGGTGTGAAGTATGGATATTGAAGGAACGAACTTCCTTAAAGGGAAATAAATGTAAGGGTACACTGTATCATTGCGAGACATTTCCCTGGCTGTCTTCGGGTATATGTGGTTGTTCCTACTTCCAAGGCCAAGCCTGCTCGAATTATTATGGATTAGTGTAAGGGAGTAATGACCCCTTAAGTTTTGATGTTATTAAGTATAGCCTCGAGTATATATAGCAAAACAAATGGCTAATTGACCTCAGATTTCCTGATATTTGTTGAAATATCGACAATCTGTGAACCGTTGGGAAAATTTCGAACAGCTTTCAACTTCTGCTGAACCACCAGATCGTACAGAACACAACAAATGTATGATCTTCATATGAGCTGGACTGTCTTGGGTTAGAACTTAGACTACATGGCATTTCCCATCATCAACTCATCATTGTCAAAAAAAGCTTGATTTCCATATAAAAAATGTATATACAAACGCGTTCTTAAATACGAAGCCTCGGTCTGAAACATAGACATTAAGGGTCAACTCCGTTAAGTTATGAGTTAGGTCAGAAGAACCGGGCTTTATGTTCAACTCTCCATTAAATTTTTAGATCGTGTATGATTATGAAGTTGTGTTACGCTTTAGGTACTAATTATAATCTAAACTGTACATGAACATAATTTCTAGTCAACAATATAAACATTTTAATTTAAATCCCATAACAAAAGCAACAACAAGTACTTAGAATTATACCAAAATGAGTAACTATAATATCCTGAAAGCTCCATAATAATTCCCTATCAGTTCTTACGGACTGAGTCTTGTAACTTGTTCCATGTAGGCCAAGTACCTAAGACGTGTCATTAACTATTAAGCATACCAGGAAGTAATAATTCTTAATAGCCCCCATATGTCAATCTTGTTATGTACATAGGGGCCTTGAGGCATGGATTGACGCTTTGATACGTCCTCGTTATGCGGTTGGGATATATAAGGAAGCCTAGTAAGTAGAACAACGCAGTGGAAATTTTTCAAGACTTGATTGAACGTCCCCAAAGCCTCACAATCTTCAATTGTTTATTTTGAGGCATGATGTGAATATGTTCCAGCACAGTCGTCATAATAATAAAGAAATTACGTAGCTATTGTGCCTGGGATTTCCCCATCCATCTTGATCTAATCAAGTCTTTCCATACAATCCACGATTCATAATAAAACTCAACAACGATTTAAAGAGTCGATTTAGCTAACTTTTTACGATGTATTGAAACACAAGATCGACAATCAAGTGCAGCCATCCACTTGAAGGGATATATCGGTGGTCTTTTAAGTAGTCCTCAGACTTTACACACACTACGTTCATTGAAAGATTCAATAAAGCTAATCATTCAATCCATGAACACAGATTGTTATTCAATAAGACCGACGATAGACCACATTTGCCCCTCACTGGAAGTTTAACAGTCTGATAACAAAATATTTTTTAATACTAAGATTTCTTTTCGCGAATGCGTTTTGTGCTTTATGGACTCCACATATATTTAATTTTAGTAGCTGTTGGCTAATCGTATTGGCTATGAAGCATTACTATGAATACAATACGCATCAATTAGTAGTACATAGGCACCTAGACACATATCGTTAAATCTCTCACCTGAAAACATTACTCTTTCTTTCTTTTTGGCATTTTTCTTATATATATATATTTTCAGAGCTTTTCTAATTGTTTCATATATTTGAAGTTAATTTAAATTTATAAGGATCATAATTCTGAAGATTTCAAAAATACCAACTCCTAAAAGAAACAATTTTAAGCTTGAAGCTCACTTATTGCAATCATTGGAAGCTTAGAAGTACTTTCAAATAAATAAACATCAATCTATGTGTCTGGAAAGTCAATTTCAATTATCTGTAGTGTCATAATTCAAGGAGCCCTTATTTCCGCCGAAATTGTCTTACCGGGCCAAAAAGAATATGGCGTTAATGGAGCTTACAAGATCTATAAAATGTACACTACATCACGACAAACTCATAAATTACAAGAGATGAGTACAGTTCAACTGAGCGACGCTTGAAGCTGAAATAAACTTTGCAATTTCGTGGAGGATGTCCTATCCAAGTCCATTACCAGGAATAACAAGACAGCTAAATTCAACTACATGGATTCATTCAGGTCCTCTTGGATTACTTGGGGGTCGCCTGAATTTGGGCTATAGAACTGCCATTCTATCAATACCCAACACAAACAAGTTAGTCATTTGGTCTTCGATACCTGTTGGTGTGGAGCTCGATGGGATTATTTCCAAGGCTTCTGAAAAATTAGGTAAAGAGGTTGAAATAGCTGTGGGGATTATCCCAGATAAAGAACATACTACGGCTGCTGTTGGATTAAAAGAAAAATATCCCGAAATATTCATGATTGGACCTTCTGGAATCAAAGACAAACCTGAACTGAAATTAGATTATGAGTTTAAAGATGAAGATGCAAATAAAGTTATCAAAGGTTCTTCCATCTTGAAAGATTTGACGAATTTAGAATTCGTGTTTTTAAATGGTCACATTGGTAGAGAATTGATAACTTATGATACTAGTACCAAAACCATATTTCAAGCCGATTTATTATTTAGCATTCCTCATGATGGGAGGGCAAATAAGGAACAATACCCCGACGTGAATCAACATTCTGGTTGGTCATTCGCTACGAGATATTTTAGTGGTGATAGTTGTATTGGGAAATTTTTGATGAATAGGATGTTTTCACCAACCGTGGAGAATAAAAATGGTATTAGGGCGATTTGGAAAGAATTTGATTTCGTTAATGTTGTTGGATGTCATGGGAATGTGAGTGAAGGAGATGGTAGAGAAGTGTTTAGGAAAGTTTATGGATCTTACATCGAGTGATGTGAATCGAGACTTAGTATGACGCAATATAAAATCATATTTATTAATAATCAAGGTTATATAAGGGAATGAAGATGTACTGGTAAATCAAGATCTTCTGTTACTTGATCTATTTCTCGATTGAGATATCACTGATGACTGGTCTATGATCACTTATTCTATAGCCCAGATCATAAAAGACTTCAGCGACCCTGAGTCTTTCTACATTATGGTATCGTTGATTCGAATCGCCCTTGAACTCACCGGCCATTTGGAAATCAATTCTATCGCCAACTGCATCCAAGTCAGTTATTGGCTTGAAATTATCAAAAGTAGCGTGATGACCTGATCTTTGAATTGGATCAACTTCACCTAAAAGGTCACTGAAGACAAAATTTTCAGAGTTTGGAGCATAAAATCTTTTAGTAAACGTTTCGTTTATTGAAACCGTATCTTGAGAGCCCGTGGCAACTTGATAACCTCCCGAAGTGGAACCTTCAGCTTGTGAATTAAAATCGCCAACTAAGAAAACAGGACCATCACCAAAATGATATTCATGTGCACCCAGTTGTCTTAATAATGAAGCTGATAACTTTCTGTGATCCTCTGATTCATGGTCAAAATGTGTATTGATCAAAGTGAACTTGTTACCCTTTTTGGTTTCGAGATGTCCCACCGTTGTTGATCTATAGTTATGAGTTCCTGGATAAATTGAAGGCTCAAAAGGGGTATCAGATAGCCATATGGTATAGTTGCTTTGCTTATAAAATTTGGCTTGATTATAGAAGATAGCTTGCATTTCACCTTTAGAACCACCATCTTCTCTACCAACGCCAAAATAATCCCACGAGTCACCACTCAATTGACCCAATAACGCTTTCAAATCATCAACCTGATTTTGTAAAGCTTCATTGACAGTAAAGATGTCCGCTCTATTGAAAACGACATCTTGAGCAACACCTGTTCTTCTCTTGGACCAAGGTTCTTCTTCATAATCACTATAATAAGGACCGCCATCCGAAGGAATAGTCTTATTCAAAGATTTGATAGTATCGGCCAATTGCACACCATCTTTGATAGAATCATAGCGTAGATTCCAACTTTGTAAACGGAAGGAATCATAAGCTGTGATGAGACTTGAAAGGGCAAGGACTTGAATAATTGGGCTGATTAGCATTGTGCAATGATGACTGTGGATGGTAAACTAAAACAATATTGTAATCATGAGGATATTAATACTCTTTATATAGTCAAACAGTTGGCGGCAATCCCCAGGAATGGGACTGGCAAAATGGGAACAATTGGACCCTGTGGACATCAAATAAGCGAGGGTCCATACTCCGTCTGCACGTGTAAATATCGAAGAGATGGTTTAGGACCCTCATAATTTTTTCTTTCAGCTTCTTGTTATCTTCGAAGTTATTGAGTTGGATGGTCAAAAGGTTGACAATTACAAGATCATCGTTTTTGCCCTTTATGGAAACCACAGCTTGATACCTAATACAGCTAAAACCGGGAGTGAAGCAGCTCATTTAACATGTTGATCACGAGTTATACTTAAGCGATGTCAGATGTGCGGACTAAGTTATTGGTAATTGGATGCATTTTGAAGTGACTGGACAAGATAAACGTCACAGCGGATCTCAAGATCAACAGGGAAAACTGAAATCAAAGGCCCTTATATTAGCTTGAATGATTGGAGAACCATCTCGCGCCTATAAGACACATTAGATATTGAATACATAACAAAAGATTCTTCTCTTCAACATGTGTTTATAGGTTTATTTCTGTTAACAAATGAGTTTGTACCTTTAGTTTGAAACGTTTGACACGTTCAGGCCAAGACTTCAAGCTTTTCTTAGTTCAAAGTGTAATATTTAGATTGGAACGAAGATCTCAGGATCTTCATCATCATTTCGTCGTCACCTTTCTATATTCAATATTAGTTGATTCTCAAATCGCAAGGTAAAATTGACTTCAAAGACAAGGCAATGAACATGTTAATCATGTCATGGTCGACAATTATTAAAGTTTTTCGTACTCTTGATCTGCTTTCGTATGTCCTTGTATCTATCTAGCGATCTCCAGTTCAATTAAATTAGCCGCCACTTCACCTTTCTTTCTTCCTCTTTCACGACAACGTGGTACTAAGAATTGAAATCTTCACTTCGTAATGGAAAAACAACAGCTCTCACATTCTTGCAATGCCAACATACCACACGTAACATTACTTGTAATCGGACTCATTGAGTTGCAAAGCTTTCAAGTATTCATTTGTTTTAAGTTCAATAACTTTTGTGATCTTAGATCTTTCGTCCTTCACCCAAATGGCAAATGTTATCGCGATCCGTGAATAATAGATAGTTTCGATCGGATATACACGGATGACTAAAGAAGGAGAAAAGTGATACAGTGATTATATCAGTTCCGAAAACTTTAGTATGGTATTAGATAGGTGTTCAGAGAGACGAGATAATTTTTCTCAACTTCACAAGTAATCTATATTGAAAATTTGGCTAGATAAAATTCGTTAGTATGAGGTACAGTGAATGCACCCTAAGATCCAGGATACCAAGTAATGCTATTGTGATGGGAGGATGATGGTCGACTCGGAATGAACATACGTGATGAGCGAAAATGAACCGCATTGCGTTCTTAGCGTTTCGATAAACTAGAACCTATAATCTAGAAAAGAAGCCTCAAACAAACCAACACCAGTTCAGCATTCTCAATCTCTGATCATGACGTGCGTAATAGCTGCCTGAATGCTGGAGCCGACTCGAAGTTCTTGAACATCCGATAATGGTATATACTAACTACATCGATCTATTTGTCGGTCGACTAGTCGATTTGTTCTTCAGCTTTGTAAAACATTCAACTTACACTGGTAAAATTGGCAGATAATGCATATATTATGGCTTATAATTTGATATTTTAGTAAAGATAGTTACACTTAAAATTAATATTTAGTCAAAATGAATAGCAATGTATAACACAAAGCTAAAAAATAGTTACATCAGATAAGTTGAAAGTTTTCTAGTTTATCTGCTGATTTAAAGAACGCAGATACGCAAGCGCCACTTTTTCGTTTTTCCGAGTCGAGGGGAGAGAGAGAGAGAATACAAAAATGACATAGGTAATCTTTATATATCACAGAGTCAGGAAAAAACTCACACATTCTCCATCTAGTTGGAAATAAGATTTTTCATGAATTGAAAACTGTTCACATCTATACCTCGGGCTGCATTCACAACTGTTTTCTCCAGGCTTTAACTTGAGATCCGAAAGTACCAATATCGAGGTATTTTACAGATCTAAGAGGGCTAGCCGTATAACATTAATTACATGTATAAAGGAGCAGGTGTAACTGAAACATGGCTTGAAAAATCTAAAAAATGTGTACATATTACTTATATTGAAGATATCGACATCCAATGTTCAGTTGCCATTTTTCTTTTTGTATGCCAAAATTTGAGAGGCAGCATCTTTTATAGTCTGTTCCAATCCAATCCATTCTTTGATACCCGTGGCTTTCAATGTTTCAGAGGTATCGAGGAGAAAAGAGTGGTCTGCGACAAACTCATCAGCTCCTTCTGGTTGACCTTTGGCAATTTTGCCTTCTAGTTCAGGGAATTGCTTGTGTAAAATATTTAGTAACGATTGGCCAACAAAAGATGATCCACCAGCAGATAGTCTCTTTCCTCCTAACGATTCATCTTCAATTGGAAGGACGTGCAATGTAGCAATATCCCGGACATCAGCAACTGGGAAGGCAGCACCATCATTGAAGAAATGTGTGTCATTTGGATCCGATGATAACAATTGGTTCAACACTTCAGCAGAAGTGTTCAGGTTAGGGTTTTTCAAGGCACTGTCAAATTTTTGAGGGCCAAAGACATAAGGTGGATTTACAGTGGTTAAAGTCCAAGATGGTTTTTCTTTAGCAACAAAATCACGGGCGAGTCTTTCAGCGTATAATTTCGAAGCAGTATAAGCAGTCATCTCGTCTTTAACATCTTCTTCCCAAACCATTGGATTCCAAGTTTCCTCGGTATGAACGAATGATTTATCACCATGTTTGTCAAAGTTCAACATGGCAGCAAATGAAGAAGTAACAACAACATGCTTAACGTTTTTACCATGCTTTTGAATAGCTTCAAGAGCATTCTTAGTACCTTCTGTGGCTGGATCCAAGTATGCCTCTTTCAAATCTTTGTCCAAACCAAAGGAGAAAGGCGAGGCCGTATGGAGGACATCAGTGATTTCTGGATGAGATTGTAAAACTTCGTCAAAAGCGTTTGGAGCACCAATATCTGGAACAATAGCAAATTCCAAATTAGCGTTTGGATACTCTTGCTTGAAATCCTTTGCAATACTATCTGCTTTACTTTGTGATCTGACGGTACCAATGACATGGTAACCCTTTTCCAATAAAGCACCAATAATGTGAAGCGCGATATAACCAGAAGCACCACTGATAAGAATAGTTTTAGTTGACATAGTTGTTGAGTATTGTATGAAATTCTACATAGTTATCACAATCCATTGTAGCAGTTTTAGGGAGGGTCCAGTCTCTTTTTATATTGAAATGATTCATCCCCTTAAATCCACTTGTTGTCGATTAACTTGTTAATTCATGCACAACTTGGTAAAAGAGTATGTTGAGAAAGGTTGTTACTTTTTCTTGTTTTATCTCCACTAACGCCAAAGGACCGCAAACACCGCCGCTGAAACCGTTCAATGCCAATATCGTGTTGATGAGATTCCAAGATTAGACCAACACACTGACTAACAAAAACCTTGATATTTTCTTCCCCTTATTGGCTGCTCCAAAATTTACGGAATCTTGATTTAGGTTAACAATTTCACAGTTTGAAATACCGAGTGAACTTTAGAACTTGGGCCGTTGGGCAGCGGACTTATAGTGAGACATCCGACAAACAAATCTACTGTACAAATTTAAATCAAGACCTTGGTTTCAGCCATGATATATAAGACACAGAAGTCTCTGCCAATACCTTGGATCATAGTAGCCACAGAACGCATATATTGCTAGAAGTGTGATTTGGATATTCAAAGAGTTATATATCAGAATTGCTACATTGCAACTAGTCAGAAATAGAGTATTTATCAATGGGCGAAACAAGGTCATCATTATATAAGAATCTGTATAACACATATATACATACACGGGTAGCTATGAATTATTGAACTACAGTGAAAATTCCTATTATATTATATGTAATAATATAATTACCATATATACGAAGAATATCATCATTATTAGTTATATCATTAATAGCTTATTATATCGATCAAAAACTACTCAGCATTTTTCTCCCTGTAATTCAAAATCTGAGAGACAGCGTCTCTAACAGTTTTTGTCAAACTAGTCCATTCCTCGATGCCAGTGGCTTTCACAGTAGCAGAGTTATCAAACTGTAAAGAATGTCCATCAATGAACTCTTGCGTACCTTCTGGTTTACCTTTTGCAATTTTGCCATTCAATTCAGGGAATTCCTCGTTGATGATATTCAAGAACGATTGATTGACATAGGACTTACCATCACCTGCTATGAGCCTCTTCCCACCTAAAGAATCGTTCTCAATTGCCAGGACATGAAGCTTTGCAACATCACGGACATCGGACGTTGGAAATGTGTACCCGTCATGAAAAAAGTGGGTATCTTTTGGATCGGAAGATAGTAATCTGTTGATGATTTCAGCTGAAGTGTTAAGACTTGGTCTACTCAAAGAGCTCTCAAACTTTTGAGGACCGAGAACGTAAGGTGGGTTGACAGTAGTCAAAGTCCAGGTTGGTTTGTTCTCAGCAACGAAATCATGAGCTAGTTTTTCAGCGTATTTTTTCGAAGCAGTATACGCTGTGATTTCGTCATTAACGTGATCCCAAGTGATTGGGTTCCAAGTCTCTTCAGTATGAACAAAAGATTTATCACCAAGTTTATCAAAATTTAAAATAGCTGCAAATGAGGAAGTGATAACAACATGTCTGACATTTTTACCGTATTTTTGAACAGCTTCTAATGCATTCTTTGTACCTTCAGTAGCAGGATCCAAGTAAGCTTCTTTGAGTGTTCCCTTCAATCCAAAAGAAAAGGGAGAAGCAGTATGTAAGACGTCAGTGATGTCTGAATTTGATTTCAAAACGTCATCAAAGGCCCCTTTGGCAGCAATATCCGGAACTATTGCAAAGCTCAAATTATCATCTGGGTATTCTTGCTTAAATTCTTTAAGGATTGAATCAGCTTGGGGTTGAGTTCTAACAGTACCAATGACACGATAGCCCCTTGATAGTAAAGCATCAACGACATGAAGAGCGATGAAACCTGAGGCACCAGTGACGAGAACAGTCTGGGACATGATTGAGTTAGGAATTCTGTTTTGAATTGAGTGTGAATATATTCTTCAAAGATATTTCATTTCAGTAAGAAGCAGACCACGTCTTTAACACTTCCTGGGTGCCCTCTTTATTTATATTATCAGCTGTTACCACAAGCATTCGCAACCGTGAGTTGACATTGTCTCATTTTTTGTTTATTGGGTCTTCTATCTCCACTAATTCCCAAGCGCAGAGAAGATTTCTCAATTTCCATAGGAATCAACGGGTTTAATAACTCAACTCGCAGAACAATAAGATTTCCCTCAAGACTTTGAAAACCGAATACATCAAGCTCATAGATCAAGGAACCTTCGGAGGCTGGGTGCTTCCGATGTATGGGGTTCGTAGATAGACTTTATCGAAACTAGGGAGCTTAAATTATGCTAGCTTCCGAAGTACTGCATTGTTATGTTTTGTATTGAAGTTGTGTATCGATTGAATGCATCTATTTATACTATCTAAAGGGTTGAGTCTTGATGCGAACGAGCTCGACAATTGTTGAGAAATCCACCAGTGGAGCTCATGTTGTAATTGTCTTCCAATTGATTATAATATAGCTATAATACCTAAACTGAACGAGCGAATGAAAGACACTTGAAAATGAATGAGAACGATGATTGTGAAGAGCAAAAAAAGGAAGACTTGGAATTTGCAAGTTCCTGGTTAAAAGTGGAGACATTTCCAGAGCTGCTTTAAGTTTGTATCTATTAATGAACAATAAAAGCCACCAAAGCGAAGAAAGAAGGCGAAAAATGTATAGCTGAGAATGAAAATTGAACTAAAAGTCTGGAAAGACAAAGTTGCACCTAAAAAGGGGACACATAGACAGCCAATGTGACTTATTGTGCTATTTGAATGTCACTGATCACTGGTCTATGGTCACTCAAGTGAAATTCCAAGTCATACCAAGTTTCACCAACTTTGTGGGTTCTAGCCTTATGGAATTTGCTTGGGACATCTTTAGCATTTGAGTTTGGAGTGCCTGCAAATTGGAAATCAATTCTACCACCTAAAGCTGATCTATCACCCCAAGTTTCAAACCCGTCAAATGTTGAGAAATGACCTAATCTTCTTAGTGGTTCGACTTGAGAATATAAATCACCCCAGGCGAAAGTTGAAGAGATGTTGGTTTCATATTTATCATAGAAAGTTGAATTAACGTCAACTGGTTGATTAGAGCCAGTAGCGATCTTATAGGCAGCTGATGTATTACCTTCGGATTTGGAGTTGAAATCACCAGTTAAAAACACTGGACCATCAGAGTTGATATATTCATAAGCACCAATGTATCTCAACATAGAGGCACCCAATTGTCTTTGATCATCTGATTTATCATCTAAATGGGTATTGATCAAAGTGAACTTGTTCCCAGATGTGGTTTGAATATGAGCAACGGTTGCAGTACGGTAAGATCCAGCACCATTGTAAATTGATGGTTCGAATGGAGTTTCTGATAACCAGATAGTGTCATAATCTGTAACTTTGATATTGTTTGAATTGTAAAAAATGGCTTCGTATTCACCTTTTTCTTTACCATCATCACGTCCTTTACCAACAAAGTCCCATTGATCACCACTGATCTCGGTTAACAAGTATTGCAAATCGTCAACTTGTCTTTTCAAAGCTTCATTGACGTTGAATATGTCGGCTTTATTGAAAATAACATCATTGGCAACACCGATTCTTCTTTTGGACCAGCTTTCTTCACTTGAATCTTCATAATAAGTGACATTGGAATCATCTGGAATGGACCAGCTCAAGCCAGAGATTGTATCATTGACAGGAATCCCATCAGCTTTGGAATCATATCTCAAGTTCCAGTTTTGTAAACGAATGGTCTCAGAGGCTAAAGCAACACTGGCCAAGGATAAAATGTTGGTGAAAAGCATTGTTGTATATTTGGGTATATTAAAATAATGATTTTACTTAAAATGAACCTAATTTTCTGGAAGTTGAAAGTGATATTTACCACTTTATATAATAGTTCAGATCAGACTCAATTCCACGTGAATCAAATTGACACACGGTTTCATATAAAAGTTTCCAATGTATCCATGGTTAAATCAAAAGGATCAACATATGTCTATTACCTCAACTTTAGTTAGTAGATCAAATTGAATTCCCAACTGGGAAGGTGGAAATAATTGAAATTTGCCGGTGTAAGAGGTAAATAAACACTGAACAAAGTCTCATATAATGATCTTGAGAAATTCAACCGTGTCAATGGATACCAGAAAAGAAAAAGCACACAACAACTCCTTTCATTGGACGGAATGTTCTGATGAAGCCCAAATTCATGCGTGGTTCGTAACTTGTAATGTGTGCTTGATGTACGTTATTAAGGATGATTGTGGAAAGAAAACATGTGAAGTATACTTTGGATCCACAATCTAACGATGCTCTCGGTCTCAATAGTCAAGTGTGGTCTCTTTGTAGCACATGGCTCTGACATGTGGGCAGTTCCCTCGTGCTAAGGGAATTCAGCATGGTGTTTGATCATAAACGATAGCCACTCAATGATGTATAAGGAACTAATCCGATGCGATGCTCTTAGTTGATCGCTATTGATTCTTTGACTTTCCCTTGGCGGGTTTTGCCTTGAGTTTTGCTATTTGATACTATATTGGGAGCCTTAATAGATTATCATGCCTATGACAACATATCATTACCTAGAGTATGTATGAAGCGCTCCACGTGAACAAGTGTGGAAAGCTCATATTGGGCATTTGATATTCATAAACTGGAAAGTGACGTTAAACTTCAAAAACGTTTTCTGTTTTCCCACACAAAGCGCGAAGTTTTGACTTGTCTATAGATTTTTTGCCCTATGCGCATTTCGAAATAGATCGATACTTCAAAACTAAACACTGAAACTCGCTTATTTTCAGTGTGTATCAAGGCTGTATATTTACTCCTTCTTGTCTTTTGACTTTCATAATAGATCACGACCCTGAACAAAAGCTTTGTTTAGATCTTCAATTCTCAATGTCATCTTGAGCTTATCTGAACAAGAAACAAGCGAAAAGTGAATGAAATTGGATCTGGGGGACTATCATGATGTTTGGGTGTATTGTTAGCTCTATTACAGTGACAGGAGGTGATGGCCTAGGAGCACATTTTGGGCCTTAGACCTTGGACTACAAGGGACTACCATCAATAGCACAAAGACTACTAAAAACTCATTAGCGAGCTACGTCACATATCATATTTAAGCTGGTGGTTGAATGATCTATGAATGTCTCATAGTTACTCTGAATTATGAAGGTACTTTGGGTGAGGGCGCAAAGAGTGAAGACATCAGAGGTCCACTCAGAGATCTGAAAGCCCGCCACAAAAGGTCTATGATCGCTCAATTGTCGTTTCAAATCATACCAAGTTTTATCAACTTTATGACTTTTCGCTTTATGCTTCACCCAATAAGCCACTTCAAGTGAATGATTGATATATGTCTGATTATACTTTGAGGAAAAGCCGAGTCGATGATATTAGCACACGTACAGATTTTGTAAGTATTCGAAGCTATCCTATCTGAGTTGAAATTGAAACAACAATTTAGGAAAACTGGACTGTCTGAATTCATATAGCGATTAGCTCTGAAATGTCTCGACATTGATGCTGCAAGCTTTCTTCAGCCCTCAAGTTTATCACCCAAATGAATGCTAATCATTGTGAATCTGTTCCCTGAGAAGGTCCTCGTAGTGCTGTAGTTGCCCTTGTGTTTATTGATGGTTTATAAGGATGATCAGATAACCAAATATGGTATCATAGCTAGCCACTGAGATCTTTTTCGAGCTATGAAAGATAGCCTCGTAGTTGCCTTTTTCATCAGCACAATTGTCCAGACGTATTTCCATTCATCACCTCTCACTTTAGTTCAGGAATCCAAAGGCCTTTAGCTTTTCTTTGAGTACCTTAATCGGTGTTGAAATATTAGCTTTGTTGAGGTTTAAGGCAATAAAGATATCAATTCTTCATTTGATTCAATCCTGATGTCTCTAACATGATATTCCACTGCTGGATCACTTGGAGTATTCCAACACTGGCTCACAATTGTATCATCAACTGAAATACAATCCCTTTGCTTATCCACTCCAAGATTCCGGTTTCATAAGCAAATAGTTTCAGAGCTTGCCTATAGAATCAACTTTGATCCTTTCGTACCAAAGTAAGAAAAACCAAACACACTATCATTGTTTCAGTATTAGCACCAGTGTATGGTTATGAATCTGAGTTCTTAAAACAATAAAGCACTCATTCTGAACACCAAACAATTGATCAATTCAAACACCATAGTAAGTACTCACCTGATTTTATGGATCTAAGATGAAGTGAAACAAGATTTGAAGCTCGAAGCTAAGGGCACAAAACTCCGAACTTGTGCAAAGTGATAGCGTATCAAAATGCCATGAATAGAAGGACTTGCACACAATAACTATTTGTTGATTACTCCTTGGCCCGCTGATAAATTGGGATCAATCATAAAAGATTCTATTCTGTCTGCCAATGTTGTAATTTTTGAATGGAATTGGCGCTTGTAATATTGGGTTCGTTTTCTTAATATTGACCAAAGAATAGATTAACTTTCGCAAAATCAAACTAAGTAGGAGAAATTACATGAACCGACAGTCACAGAGTTGAAGTGTCTCCAAATTAGGATCATTATGGAATGGGAATTTTATTTAGTTGTAGAGCAGGTTTTGTTGGCGTTGGGTAACATGTGGCAAGTTGAATGGATATGGAGTTGGTGTGATCTCTTTTTATATAGAGGAAGTTGGATCGTTCCTTCAAAATTCGAAATGTAATAGTGGACATTTTGTGAGATTCAATTTGAAGGAAACGGGAAGAGGACCTCAAATTCGAGTTTGATAGAGATGTTAGGGGGATCACCGAAAACTTCAGCCCATGACTTTATTCGATATGCTTTTAACAACGTTTGAAAGAGTTGGTTTTTTCAGATAACACTTCTTACAGACACTTTACACCCTTTGTTGGACAAATCTCCAGGCAGTTCATCAACAGGGTACAATCAATACAATTGAATTTGAGACAAATCAAACAGTAATTGGTGAGTGTTATTACAGATCTTAGGAGTTTGAGGAGTTGATCATATTGGAGTCGGCTGGACCCTTGAACCTCGGTACCGATGCTTGAAGCCGAAGGATAAATTAATTCAGTGATTGAATTACTATGGGGTATGTGTGATTTTTTATTGTATAATAGAGGTCCGTCAAGACTTCACCAAGCATGATGTCTTTCCAAGAATTTTGACATGTCTTCTTCATACTTGGCCGATAAGAAAAGAGGATGGACTGGTTTCAGCTATAGAAGCAGAGTTCGAAGAAATTTTATCTAAAGTACCCTAAGGTCATCTACTTTTCTATGAGTGGATACATGTCAAATAGGATCGGCTAGAAAACGAATGTAGTTCAGGCTCTTCAAGGTGAAAGATTTGGCAGATAACACACAGTTAACACCCTGCTTGAGTGTAGATTATTGTGAGTTTTGACATGCTTAGTGGCTCTGCTGCATATCATCAGCAGAATAGAGCCAATGGCATACTGTCTATTCACTCCATTCAAAGTGTTTGAGGGTCTGATGTGCATTATCTGTTGGACACCTTTGACATGACAAGCGGTAAGTTGAGATTATTTGACAGGTGTTGAAAGATGGACTCCTAACAACTACGTAACAATTGATTGACACACTCCGAGCTTTGACTGGATCTAGATATTTGCTGTTGATATCGTTTATTGATCGAACGGATGGAGTGCTGGAAGTCATGGAAAGGTTGAAAGGGCCATAAAAGTGTTGATTGAAAGGAAGTATTGTAGCAATGTTGTTTAAGATGCTGTTTCACTGTTGACTGTTAGAAGGACATAACATCATCCAACCGATGTTATAATTGATGGACATTGAGTATCAATGTGGTACCTCAAAAAATAGGTCCCATCGAATTAGCAATTGATGCTTCTGATTTGTCCAGTCTTACAGATATTCCTAAACTCCTACATGCATCATATATAAATACTGCCCATCAACTTAACTATCTTTGAAATTGATCTAAATGTGGTTATTCTGAGCCCATCAGAACGCTTCTTCTGGGACATAGACAAAAACACACCTCTGGATGTGCACAGCTGTCTTTCCATATCTCTGTTTGGCCTAGATCTCTCTGGGTGCCATTATAGAGCCAATAGTATCTCCATAGTAAACTTGATATTTCTTCCTTTCCCACTAAGCTAATGCTCCGTCTATTACCAGAGTGCCCGAAACAACTTCTAGGTAAAAAGTGTGCTGACATAAGCCTCCGATTTCCGTTAAGAATTTTGATCATTTAGGACATGACCAAATTTAATTTTTACAGAGCTCAGCAAAATTTGGGTTAGAGACATTTGTGGTTTAAGCGTTGTTTATATAAAGAGTCTTTACCTCCCCTTTAAAACTAAACTTGTATTGTTCCAAAACTCTTTGTAGAAACAATATTTATATCTTATTTATTAACCAACCCACAACTTACACACAACATATACAACATACAACATAATGAAAGTCACAGTCTGCGGTGCCGCTGGCGGTATTGGCCAACCTCTATCTTTATTACTAAAGCTTACCCCTCTGATTGATGAATTGGCCCTTTTCGATGTCGTGAACGCCCCTGGTGTTGGTGCTGATTTATCCCATATAGATACAAATGCCAAAGTGCAAAGTTACTTACCAGATAACGATGGGTTAGCCAATGCCTTGCAAAATACCGATCTTGTCATCATTCCAGCTGGTATTCCAAGAAAGCCTGGAATGACAAGGGATGATTTGTTTGCTATAAATGCTGGGATTGTTAGGGATTTAGCACAAGGTGTTGCTACTAATGCACCAAATGCCTTTGTACTCGTCATTTCTAATCCTGTCAACTCCACAGTCCCAATCTTTGCTGAAGTATTGAAGAAGAATGGGGTTTTCAATGCTAGAAAATTGTTTGGTGTAACCACTCTAGACTTGGTTCGTGCCAACACTTTCATTGCCGAACTATCAGATGGTTCTTTGAAACCTTCTGAGTTGAACATCCCAGTCATTGGTGGTCATTCTGGTGAAACAATTGTTCCATTGTTCTCATTAGGTGCTCCCGATTTTTACAAGAAATTGGATGATGAGCAACGTGATGCCTTGGTTCATAGAGTTCAATATGGTGGTGATGAAGTTGTTCAAGCGAAGAAAGGTGCTGGTTCTGCAACTCTATCAATGGCTTACTCAGGTTTCAAATTAGCTGAAGAATTGATAAGTTCAATTCAAGGTGAATCCAAAATTGTTGATTCAGCTTTTGTTTTTTTAAGTGATGAAATTAAAGGTGCCAAAGAAACAAAATCAATCATCAAGAATGATGCTATTCAATACATATCGTTACCAGTCAAATTAGGACCAAGAGGTGTCGAATCGATTGAATATAATGTCTTGAATAACATTAATGATCATGAAAAGGAATTATTGAGCACTGCTATTGACCAATTGTCTACAAATATCTCTAAAGGTGTGAATTTCATCAAAAATCAGGCATAAAAAAAATCAAACACATCATATCATGTATTTTAGGGCATAACAGCTAAAAAGATACTTTTATTAGTATATACTATACAAAGCTTTTGATATCTTTCCAATCACACATACACATACGTTTTGGGTAAAACGTTCTCCGTTTTTAAATTATTCTTTTCATTTCAATATTACAACATATACTTGGGTTTTGCAATACAATCTTATCATTACTGTAGCACGCTCAACCAATTTGTCCAATTGTCCAAACAAAATTGACGCCCTTTTGTTTTCCAGTACGAGTACGGCTCCTCATAATTATTTGATCATTGGCCCAAAACGTTGTTTTCTTTCTGTCCGTTAGCGCTGTTAGATAAGCAAATGCATTTCGTAGGATTTATACTCCTATACTCCAGATCATAATACCCAGCTTTCAACATAGTCACTCCACAATGAATCACCATGCTCTTGCCTTCTGACACAACAACACACTTCCAATTTACCAAACATCAAGTGCTTCAGATGATTCCACAAGACATAAAACTAAAGATGAAAACTTGCATCCCCTGACTTCATAAACTCCTTATTGACCCGTCATTCCTCTGCAGCATCGACAATTTTTTTTTTTTTTTTTTTTTTTTTTTATAATTTTTTTTAATTTTGATTGGAGATGACTTGAAGGGCATGAAGAGCCGTATATATTTGAATATTGATTTTATATTATATGTAGTTTACTTTTTATAGGTCAATGGCGTTTGATAACTTATAATCAGAATTGCGTTATACGCTTTAGGTCATACGTTATACGGCTATAATTCTTTTTTGGAAATGGAGTACTGGTTTGAGAATGTTGAAGATGTGACAAATGTATGGGTCTGACTGTAGGGCTCTATATTGTATTGAATTATGTTCCGACACAATATAAATCTTGACCAGAATTAGTTTTCTAGGTCAACTACAACAGACGTTCTTTATTTTTTTCCAAATTAATCATATACTTTTATACAAAATTATAATAAACCTTTTAATATTACTATACCGAGATTAATTCAAATGTAACCAATTCTGTTAGCGATATCTAAAGCATCATAATCAGCAGTTAATCTGATGTAAGCCTTTTTGGTACCGTTTGGTCTGATTAAAGTGTTCACGGCAAGGACATCAACTTCGTATAATTCTTTAACGGCTTTTTTGATTTGATGTTTGTTAGCTTTGATATCAACTTGGAAGACTAAAGTGTTACCATCTTCAACTTTTTTCATAGCAGTTTCAGAAGCAATTGGTTGAACAATAACTTTGTATGAGTCTAATCTTTCGTAATGTGGAACAGATTTTCTAGCATATTTTGGGTTTCTGGCTAATTTTAAAGTTTTTGGTAAACGGAAAGTAGTGTTGGTTCTAACTTTCAAAGTTTTTTTACCATTGGTACCTTTAACAACAGCTTTTTTAGCAGCTTGAGCTTTAGCTAAGGAAATGATTTGTTAGTATATACTGTTCATTGAAATTTACAGGTGAGTTCATCTAGACAAGAGGGAACAATCAATAGACTTAACTGGAGGGTCAAAGTGTGATGCTGTGTGTGTGTGTGTGTGTTTCTGAAGTTATAATCTTGTGCTCTGTTAGTTCGAATGGAGTTATTACTATTTTGGCATAATCTCATCTCTCATCTCAATAGATCCTATTGAAAATTTCTAATACGAACAGTCCATCATGTGTACTCTCATCATTTTTCCACTCCTTGTGAATATCTGGGTCTTCTTGTTTATTCTTCATTATAGTCTCACATCTTTATTACTGTTGTTACTCGTGCCCCCTATTATGTATCTTTCATTTTCCACTCTTTGATAATAAAGTCCTTCCCATCATCTTGTTTTCTTTGTAGTCCACATATGCTCTTCTTTGTCTGGTCATGTCCCTCTTGCTCTCCTCATTATCCTTGCACTTACTTGATGGAGCCATTTTTTACTAATTTGAACTGTTCTAATGTATCAAAGCTTCAGGTTAGCTATGTGTAAAGTATTGATTTAAATTTCAACTTTTTCTGTTTTTCTCAAGAGTCTGAAAACGCCCGTCACAAAAATTTTGGTGAAAAAAAATCAAATGGCTTATGTAATTAGTGTATTTAGACTGAGAGTTCTGCTGGGAGTTTTCGCTGGGAGCTAGACAGAAGAGTTTTTCTTAGGCAGAACTGATGGCAGATTTTAGAAGAAGTTGCTGGTTGGGACAGAAGCTCACACTACATCCGAACATCCAGAACACCAAACGCAATAGGGCTCATCCGAATTTGAATTCATGTCACATGACCATGAAGTAGGGCAGATATTGCAACTTAGTACGTATCTAGCTGTTACTGATCTAAGTTTTGTTTATTTACATATGCTCATACATAACATCATATATACAGATTCAATGAGATTTCTTTGCGAGATTATATTGTAGAGCATTTGCAAAATCACAAACGACGACGTCTTGGAGCTCTAGTACCACCGAATTTCAATCTTGTTGCATCAGTGAATCTAACAATCTTGTGTCTTATTCTATTACCTTCTTTACCCTTCAATGCATCGGTAAACGCATCTCTACCTTTACCAAAATCTCTCATGACAATCTCCAAATCCTTATCTAGGTATCCCTTTTCCTCCATCATCTTGAACATCTTTGCACTAGCTTGGAAACCCGCTTCATATTCACCTCTTGCAGATTTTCTAAAACCAACATTACCACCACTTAAAGAGATCTTCACTTTTTCTGGTAATTTGGCGTAATATAGAACTTGTTCATTATACGTTAAGTTTGGGTTTCTGTTTAAATAGTTTATGTCTTCAGTAACCGCGCTTAGTGTTAAATTTGTATTGTTTTTGGTGAATTGGCCATGTAAGACATATCTATGGACGACTTCAACTTTTTTTGTGGAGGAGACTGGGGTGGCATTAGGACCAATAACATTGGCAGTTTGTGAGGCTCTGGAATACTTTTGTCTCATTTCGGCAAATGTAGCTTTGATATCCTGTTTCGTTATATTTGAAGAGGAGAAATCTATTTTTGAATGGTTAATATTGGACATTCCATGATCCATATCATATCATTGAATGATGATAATCACGAGTTTACTCACTTCTCAACATGGAGACTTGTGGCTTGTAAGCCATCCCCAGTATTCTAGAGCTCAAAGGATTGCAAAACATTTTATAGCTATCAAGAAATGGCCACTATTAAACACTCCTGGATGCTGTTTGCATCTACCCATCTTGACTTGATCATTATGGATTTTGGTTCGAAAAGTTCAAAAGTTCACCTCCGGGTGAGGCAATGCTTCGCGTACCGAAGAGCCAACTACTACTAAGAGAAGTGGCATAAGGCTTTGGGAAACGCTTGAAATTGCTGGTGAAAGGTGAAGTTTGCATCTATTCATTCTATTTAGATATTCCCACTACTCTACCAGCGTTTCCAGCTTGTGGAAAGAAATTTCCGTTTCAATCCGTGCAAGCAACTGGCGATATTTGGCCCATTTTCTTGTTCTTAAAAGAAGGCGTTCACCAACAAATTCTGAATCTGAGCTACAAAATTCTGAACTTCGATAAACAGCTGTCACTAAGAACCACAAGGCGCATCAAACCACTTTCCAGCAACAATTCTACATCGCAACCACCTGCTTTCCAATCGTGATTGAAGCTGTACTAGGATAGTATTGCCTCTGGAAAGCCATCAGTTAAAGATCAAGCAAGGAGAGTAGCGCTGTTTAACAGTATATTCAATTCCATTTATAGAAAGTTCACTTAGCCACCAACATTGAACCATTGATTCAACGTGAATTCCAGCGTGTTAGGCCTTATCAACATACTTATAGCGATAGTTTGACGTTTCTGCTTGCTGGAGGGAATATCGTGTGTAAAAAGCTCATATTGTTGGTTCAAGATCAAGAGTATAGGAGTTTTGTGAAGATCAGGGAAACAAATCAAATCAGCAATTGTCAATTGTGACATTACCCAGCACCTCTCAACTGAAACCATATCTATACAGCTCTATCGCTCTATCGCTGAAAAAATCATATTACATACCGAACATGTATGTGGATACAGAATTTGTTGCCAATGATGTTACATCAAACAAGACAAACGTCACAAAGCAAATGCTTATAAAAGAATATAAGAAAATCGGTGAAGGTGCTTTTGGTACTGTGACTCAAGCCAAATTATTAGATGGTGAAACTTGGTTAGGTCCCTTTGCCATCAAGAAAGTCCCAGCACAAACTGAATATAAAAGTAGAGAACTTGAAATTCTTAGATTGACAAACCATCCAAATATCATAACGTTGGAACAATTCTTTACTCATAAATCTCCAAAAGATGGGAAGATTTATCAACATCTAGCTATGGAATGTCTTCCCGAAACTTTACAATTTGAAATACGTCTGCATTATTCAAATAAATTGGAACTACCACTGAAACATATCAAATTATATACTTATCAAGTCGCAAGAGCAATGCTTTATTTACATGCCTTGGGAATATGTCATAGAGATATCAAACCTTCCAATATCTTGGTTGATCCAAGTACTGGGATTTTGAAGATTTGTGATTTCGGATCTGCTAAAAGATTAGAACCAAGACAGCCTTCAGTTTCTTACATCTGTTCTCGTTATTATAGAGCCCCTGAGCTGATTGTTGGATGTCAATATTATTCCACTCAAATCGATATATGGGGGCTTGGTTGTGTTTTCGCTGAGATGTTACTTGGTAAAGCCATATTTCAAGGTGATGATCCAATATTACAATTGAGAGAAATTTGTAAATTATTGGGACCCCCTGATAAAAGGTTCATTTATAACTCGAATCCTAAATATGATGGTCCATTATTTTCCAAACCTTTATTCAATGGGAAAGTGTCTTCAAGATTTCAAAAAATTCTTGGTAATGCTGGTGATTCAGGTGTTGATTTATTAATGAAAGTTTTAGTTTTCGAACCAGAGAAAAGATTAAGTCCAAGAAGAATATTAGCTCATGAATTTTTCGATGATTTAAGAATTGATACTCAATTTGTTCCAAGAGGTTCATCTGCTCCAGTCCCATTACCAAAGTTGTTCAATTTTAGTAGTTTTGAATTGGATGTCATTGGTGAATTAAGAGATGGGATTGCCGTATGATATATAGAGATGGGGAAATGAAAATTGATAGGCAATTAACCGACACAATGAATAGAGGTTGGTAAAATTGCATGTTTGATGAGATATGTGAAGTTTTATAGATATCCCTGAATCAGTTATCCAGAGTTTTTTCCTACTAAGATAACAAATCTCCTCCATACACATCATGGTTGATCAATATTATTAGCAATTTATCGTTGTCAAAAACTAGAACCATCACTTGAATTTTTTTATTATTTTCACTTTTTATCACCTCTCAGTCCATTTCTTGAGCTTACATCATTGTTCGTTCAACGTTTTTTAATTTTTGAAGTTTTTTAATTTATTTGTCTTTAACTATTTTGATTCAACCATGGTTTTTATATATACTTTAGCTTCTCAAGAGTTAACTTCCGTGTATAATGGTTTATTTTGAGCCCCAACAATTGCATAACATATTAGAGTCTTGCACAAATGAATGTAATGAACTACAATTAGTAATAGTAAATTCACATTATATCATCAGTTTATTATCTTGATTTCATATTTAAATATACACATGTGTCTCATTTTGGGTCATATCACAAGGCCAAAGAATACGAATATTCATCCTCAATATTTTGAGCAACCCACAGAACAATACAACTCAGCATGATTGAACCATTAGCAACAACATTTGAGATCCCCATCCCTAAAGTTGGGAAAGTATAATGTTTAATCAAGAATTTCAAAATTAAAACAACTATTGATCCAGCAATACCACCAGCTAACATTGAAAACCCCAGAAACAACACAACACGAGCTTGCCATGTGGTGGAGCTTGTTCCACCAAAACTGGAGCTCCCACCAAGGGCATCATTCAACAATTTATTCTTTTCAATTGAGTTAACAATCAACATCCCTAATGTGGAACAGATTATAGGAATCCAATCAACAAATGTAACATGAACATCAGACGCATTCACAGTCTTACTATATATAACTGCATCGATGAAGGCCCAAAATCCAATAGCATACTATTTATTAGGTTAATATGTCAACACAAAACAAATCACATTGCCATCAATTACTTACCAATGCACCAGATGTATAGACACCGATTGATCTTAAAGCTGCAGAATTAGGTAGCTTAAAAGCTTGAAATCTGAAAAGTCTGTCTTGTTCCATGTCTGAATATTTAGGTGCAAGATTCAGCGGTTTTAGCATGTAATGTTCCCAAGTGAAAGAGTTGTACAAAGTTGACTAGCCTGAGATGGCTTTATCTTGGTTTTAGGAGACGTCTTGAATTCGGGTTTTCGAAATCTTGGTGCGAGATTCGAGGGTATGTGACAAAGATCCGGTATGTCCTTTATAGTTATACAATATTGATGAGCTTACAATGAACTCATGTTTTAGTTGAGGATTGTATATCAATGTTTATGATGTGTATTGTATAGAGTGCGATTTAATGTTCTAGCGTGTTAGATTTTTAATCAACTTCTTTCGATCTGTTCGTCGACAGTATCAATGAAAGGTCTATGCTTATCAGCACTAAACCAAGCTGGTAAATAACGGTCAACTGTCAAAGCACCGTTGAAAACCAGCGTCCCAATAACTAGGAAGATGAATCCAACAAATTGTAGGAAAACGAACTTTTCCCATCCCAAATAGATTGAAACAACCCAAACCAACAAAGTTCTACATGTATCAATTGTGCTTCTTGCAGTGGCACTTAGCTTGCTTGTTAATGTAATTCCAATAAAATTGAACATCCCAATCGATATCATGATGGCAAGTGAGCTATAGGCGATTGCATCTGAACTGAATAATTCGTGGAATGAATTTACCATATCGAATGGTCCCTTGGTATTTTGACCAAAGATCAGGTAAAAAATTGCAAATACAAGGAATGTAATCACACTTCCAAAAGTACCTTCCCAACCAACAAGTTGCAATGGTTCGATCGTCCATCTCTTAATGATATGCTCTTCCACGACGAATTGCCATGCTGTGAAGACCTGGGCAAATAAAACCATGGAAATCCCTAAAAATATTCTTGGATTTATCACTTCGGCCTGTGAATCCACATCATCAGGAGAACCAGAGTTGGTATTCCCACTTAAACCAACAATTGATATACCTAGAACAACGGTGAATAATGCAGTCCATTCAATTCTTGAGATTGAATGCTTCAAGAATAAAATGCTGAAAATGGCGACAAATAAGATTAAAGCACCTCTTGTCATCTGATAAATTGAAACAGGGGTATAAACAAGACCTAAATTCATCAATGTGGTACCTAGAATATCACATACAGCAGGTGTTGCCAAGATGTATGTCTTCCATAGTGGTAATTTTGGCTGTCCAGGTCCATTGTCTAGGCTTACATATCCACTTCTCTTTTCTTGTAATTTGCCTATACCCAAAAATATAAATGCTGCAGCTTCACCAATAAACATTTGCAACGTTTGTAATACTGGTTGTTCAAATTTCTTATCAGGCGACACATATTGGTTGTCCTGATACTTGGTGAAGACCGAGTTCATACACCCCGTGATGATCAGCCCTACGGCCAATGCTGTGACCAACAGTCTCATGTTTATTGTCTGAAATACGTTTAGCCGTTTGACTTTTTTGAAGTGTTGTGGTGATTTCCCAGATGTGGATACTGGATCAGCAGATTCTAGCTATCGAAATAAGAGAGGATTCTTTGAGTAAAGAGGCGAATTCTCGGGTCAAACTTCACTTAATGGGAAGCCTGGCGTCTAAGCTATGATTGTAATAGCAAATGATGCTGTTATTCTCGAATAATAACACAGATTATGTATGCACTCGTCAATTGTTGCTAGAGTGGTGCGTTCTCTATGGCCTTTTTCTCGATCGTATGGTGAAGCTGGGCTTCTTTCCTTTTTATCAGCGGTCCGGGCCACACAGGGAAAATTTGCTACTTGCTAAGAATGACACAACCTTTAAAAGTTATAAAGCTGTGGAATTGTGCTTCTTGGACGGTTAGCAGTGGTGGTTGGAAGAAGAAATAAGTGGGATTGAACTAAAATTTAGGCCTAGTCAGTTTCAGATCTATGGAAAACGCTGCCTTTATGCTCGGTCTTCCAGTATTTTCACAACTAGACAGTGTTAGATCTCAGTATCAAATCGATATGCCGGTGACACCGCACTATGCTCCAAGAAGAAAATCTTCGTTGTCACACATCTTGACAAATGAGTTGGTTCCAGAGATTGAGAAACCGAAGAAATGTTATTGGTGTGAAAAGAATTCACTTTCAGTTACACCAAATCAGTTTGATAGAAGAAGGTCAAGTCGTGGTCGCAATTCATTGCTAGGATCAATGCAAGAATCTTTGCTACATGGTAAAACTTCAGGATCCCAATCCAAACCTGTGACTTTCCAAACTGTCATATCATCTGGGTTGTACAAACCTATCAAGATGGAGTTTGAAGCCAGTTATTACACATGGAGTGATGGTAGTGAATCGCCTTATGTTGGATCAATAAAAGTTGGCGAGAGACAGAAGAATAATGGATTCCCTGGGCTAAAAGTTGACGCAAGAGGGAAAATTCAAGTTGTCATTTGTAACTCTGAAGAATCAGCCGTGAAGATCATCATTGTTAATTATAACATTAGAAGATTGAAGAGCGGCTATAGAGTGTTCATAAGGCAAAGCAATGAGAACTATACGATCCATTTGAATTTCATCAATGTTCAGGGAAAAGTTTATCTTTATGAAGATATCAAAGTGATCTTTAATAATCATGTTCTTTGTGCTAACTCACCAGATCAAAGATTAGTTGGGAAACCTTCAAAAGTTGATCTCGGCTATTATTTGAACAAATGTTGGTATTGTGATGAGCATCAAAATGCCGTCGAAGATGCAGATGTTGAAAACTTGAATTCCAATATGTCAAGTTTAGACATGATTAGAGATACTTCACGAGCTGAAACTGATGACGAAAATAATGGAGAAAATACTCGTACAGAGGTTACATTTAAAAAGGATTATCAAATAAAATTCACTGAGAATAATAATAAAGGTGATGATAGCAATGATCAAAATAATGTTGATAATAATGAGGGTGATGATGATGAACTGTATACCAAAGTTGATCGTGGGAAGGATAGTATTGGGCATAATTATGGAAAAAAAAGTGCATCGGGAATGTTGGTATTGGGATCGAGAGAATTTAGATGAATGGAATAATAAATATATATAGAAAAGGTACAATAAATAATATATAGAACGGAAGACATAAAAACATATATATATACACGGATATAGCACAACAACTTCATCGTATATCATTTTCCAATCACATGAATACTTCGTTAAACCTTCTCTTACTACCCAATCCAACACCACACTCTGGACCAACACATTTAGAAGGTGCGTAAATCCAAGGACTTTCAATATTATTATCAGTTTTTTTAAATTTCCCCTTGGATTTTTTTAATGTTTCTTTTACTGTACTAACATTTTTAACACAACGTCCACAATAAGTGTGTCCACACGTGGACATGAATATTCTTTTGGATAAATCACGATCAGCATCCGTAACCATATTCAACGCTTGGTAAGGTGCATTAACATCATTTTGTTCTTGTAAAACTGGTAATAAGGTATTACCAATATTACCTCTAAAATCCCCCGGGATGCCCTCGCCTAGAATGACACCACACAATATACAAACGAGATCTTCTCCCGAGTCGATAGTATTAGTGAATGGGGCTTTGATAGTTTTGATCTGTTCTTCACATTTCTCCTGGTAAGGTCGACTAGCAGTTTCGTTCTTATGTCTTTTCTTATCTGCTTCGTTATTTTCACGTTGTTCGATGATATTCATTATATGTTGATCAACACCATTGTTATTGAAGTTTAGTTGTTCTTGAGCACCGGGGTAATAATTTGGATCTTCCTCTTCATCATAATCATGGAAAAATATATTGTTAAAATGACGAGGTAAATCTCTCATAAACATATATGGGAAATCCCAAGGTGTTGCGTATCCAGTTTGTCTTCTACCTTGATTGATTAATAATGGCTGTTGTGCTTGGGGTGGGTATACAGGAGGACCCGCGGGTCTCCGTAGATCACGACGGCGTATAAGCCTTTCATCAGCTTGTCTTGAACGCTGCCTCTGTACAGGATCCACTCTTTGTCGTTGTCGTTGTATTTGATGTTGCTCTGCTTGTCTTCTTCGCAGCACTTCATCTTGAGGAGCAACTCTTCTGAAACTCATATTATGTGCTGGACCTCTAGCATTTTGGAATGACCTTCTTTCTGGCTCCGCAGAACCTTCATTACTGAATGTGGGTATTGGGCCACCAGGAGCATGTATTACGAACCCAGCTGGCGGTGAAGGCGAGCCTCTTTCTGGAACGTTGATTCTCTCCTCCAGTATTTGTATTTCATCATCATCAACACCATTACCGCCACCGTTATAACTATTGCCATAGCCCTCATGTGGATTGTTAAAGTCACTATTCATCCGTACTCTCTCTTGCCCATTTGGTCTTGGTGTAGTATTTTCATGAATTACCTCTATGGTATCCTCAGCGTCACTGTCCACTAGATCAATCACCTCCCTTTCTGACATGTTGAAGGTTCTTTCTTATCACAGCAGCAGCTTCCCAGCCAGTTCACCAGTTTGATTTCAGGGTGTAGAGACTCGAGATCAATACCTCAAGTATTAAATACTCTCTGGTAAAGTAAATGTCTTTGATGTGGCAAGCTCTATTTGCAGAACACATTCGCGGAAAGACTGTTAAAAATTCGCGGAAAGTATTACTCTGCGGATATTGGCGCCTCCCAAAAAGAGCATATACAGAACTTAATAAAATCTTCAAACAAAAGTATTTATATATATAAAAAAAAGAGATATATATGTTATTTATATAGATGCAAAAATATGGATTTTTCTTTTTGAAATCTCTTCGTGAAGGTGTGGATGGAGTTGGGGGTAATATTGATATGGATGGAGTTGATTTTTTGTATCACTTTTCAAAATATAACTAATAGTACAAAGGTAATGTTTCAAACATCAAACATGATGAGTGTTTGATGTAAAATTTTTTTGAAAGGCACATGTTGAGTAGAACATGTATGGTGGAGAGTAAAAATTATTAAAAGAACAAAATAAAAAACATGACAGAACGAAATTATTATAACCATTTAAAATATGATGATGATATCATCAAATTATTTATAACCCACTTCTCATGTATCTACCGATGACGATACAATGGTCACGTTCATAAGGTTCTAAAGTCAATTGTTCTAATGGTTTAATTTTTTCTTCACGTAATTTTTGCACTTCTCTAGCGAAAACAGTTTCAGCATCAACGGTTGAATCAATACAGTTAGCCTTGATTGAGATAACAACACCACCTTGATCTTTCAAGAATAAATGGGAGTTTAAGGCAATGATACGGGCTTGATCAGGTTGGGCAACATCTGCAAAGACAGCATCAACCATACCAATCAACATTCTATATTTTTGTGGATGTCTAGCATCTTCAATAATTGGAATGACATTTGGTCTCTTTTTAGCCATACCAATCAATTCTCTACCTGGTCTGTGAGAGAATTCAACAGCATAGACTAAACCTTCTGGACCAACTAAATCAGCAACATGAGAAACAGAAGTACCTGAAGCGGCACCCAAATATAAAACTTTTTTACCTGGAGCAATGAATAATTCATCTAAACCACCCATGATACCGGCAGCCAATTTAGATCTGAAAGGATTCCAGACACGGTATTCGGTTTTGGTTGGTGGAACACCTTCTTCTTTAGCTGGTTCTTCAACACTCACTCTTTTTTCACCATAAACAGATTCACCTGGGGCAATGTTTTTGGTAACTAATAAATCTTCTTTACCTCTGGCAATGAAGACACCGGCATGACGATGTGGTTCAATGACAACTTTGGCACCACCTCTGGCACCACCTCTAGCACCACCACGGCCACCTCTAGCACCACCTCTTGGAGCACCACCTCTGGCACCACCACGACCACCACCACGGCCACCACCGAAACCACCTCTAGCACCACCTCTGGCACCACCACGGCCACCACCGAAACCACCTCTTGAACCACCTCTTGAGGCACCACCGAAACCACCTCTTGAACCACCTCTTGAGCCACCTCTACCACCTGGAGTGAAAGCCATTTTTAATGATATATATGATATAAGAAATTTATGTCAAAAAAAATTAAAATCTTGTAAAAAAAAATTTTAATTTAATTGTAAAGAACTAGGAAAAGACTATTGATAGATTTCTTGTTCTTGTAATTGATGTGTTAATGATAATTCGAATGAATCTCTTGATTATATGGAAATAATTGAGAATTAATGAATTAAAATTGAAATTTGGTATTGGGATTTGTATAAACCTTTTGAAGATGAGCTTTTGATTTAATGAAAATTTAACCAAAAAGAAAACCAACCAAGATAGTGATATGAAAAAAACCAAAGGGAAGATGTATTTGAGATCTGTTGCTGATGCTTTTCCTTGAAAAAAAGATACAAATATCCTAAAGTCTCTCTTAATTGAAACCAAATATAATTCAATCTTTAACGTTAATACAAATTTTCTATACAAAAAATTTTTTTTTTTCAGGTAGAAAAGAAATAAGATATTGCAAACTTCCGAGGTGTCACCCGGTCAGATGAGCCCGGATTATGCCATTCCACCACGGGTGATTATGTAATGATAATACAAGATATAGTAGAGACTTGTGAGAGATTTATATTGTGATGTTGTGGTGAGATAAGAGGGTTGTTACGTAGTTGCTTAGGTGCTGGGTAGTGTATGTGGCTTGTTCTGGTTTTTTATCCAAAAACCTAGTGTAAATCGTGGTTATTCGGTAGTAAAATATAGTTATTATATAGAAGAACAAAGACCAAAGATAACCTCGGATCTTTCAATTCGATGAATGGGATCAAGCAGTGAATCCACAATAAGCCAATATGCTGAATTGTTTTGCTTATATAACGAATTCGGATATCGCTGATTCTCTGTCGAATTTTCAGATAAATGAAGTCATTGACATAATTGATACATGACAAAATGTATCCTATTCATGGGTACAAATCAACATTATTTGATAATTCCATATACACCTAGTGAATTCAACATATGGTCTTAATTACAATGTATTCTCAAAAAACAATTGTGTATTCATTAAAGAGAATCAAGTCCACCTATCGAAATGACCAGTGAGAGTCTGATTCCTTGAATAACAAGCTGATATTCTATGTAGAGCGATCAACAACATGCACCCATGTGAGATAGTGCCTCTAAAAGAATGCAACAGAACATGTTTAACTGAGGATCGGTGTTCAACAACAATCTAACTACTTATTAATAACGGTTTCGCTTACAATACTCAAACTACCTTCTTTGCACACAATTGTTAAAAGAGAGAGTCTGAAAGACCGCCGAGGTTTTTTCGTATCGGATTGTTCTTTTCTCCTCAAAACCAAATCGAGCAGAACCCCGAGAAGGCTCACTATCAAAAACATCAGAGGACGTATCCCTTTATATAAAGCGACATATCCATCTCCATTTATCCATTCGATCTCATCAAGAGTGAACTGAGATAATCAAAAAAACACCTTCCAGTGATTTGTTGTTACCAGTGTTATAAACTAAAAATTAGGTACTTCTCTATTGTGCTCTTATCTACAAAGTCTCGCGTTTTAGTGCTTCTATTCTATCACTCATCATTTTACACCTTAAGGATCAAATACAAAGCTCAAGATGTCAAAACAAGTCTCATTAAACGCCAAATATTTACAATACCTACAAAAATATCCGTTGTTAACCAAATCAGTCACTGGTGCTGTATTGGCCATTTTGAATGAAACAATAGCCACCACAGTTGCCAAAGATTTTAGAATCTCTAGAATATTCAACCAGAAGTTCAAACATCCATTCTCATTGAAAATCCCACTATTGGCTCTTTTCGCATTTGCTGTCAATGCCCCTGTATCTCATTATGGGTTCATATTCTTAAACAAGTTGTTTAAAGGCCCGTTATCGAAAAGAGATAAGATTCTACAAATTTTGACTATGTTAGTCACTGTGGTGCCTTTACAAAGCTCATTGATAGTGTCATTCATCTCACTGATCAATATTAGACCTCCACTGCAATCTTTTTCCTCAGATGAACTGGAAAGAGTTGGAGGTCAGGTGAAATCCGCCTTACAAAAATCTCTCTTCAACGTGCTTAAATCTTCATGGATCACTACTCCAATTGTGCTTGCCATTGCACAGAACTATTTACATCCTTCATTATGGACGGTATTCTCCAATGTTGTGTTTTTCTTTTTGGGGACAGGACAGAATACATTTCTCAAATTGCAAGCCAAAAGAGATCGTGAATACTTGAAAAAAAGAGAAGAAGTTGAAAAAGAAATCGAAAAGGAAGTTGAGGAGCAAAACGAAGAATTGGAACAAGATGACGAGAGAGTGAAGGAAGAAGTTGTTGATGCTCTGAATGAACTACAGAAGAATCAACAATAGCAACAAATGAAGAGTTTGTTGATGCAAAGAAAGGATAAAGTGGTGATGAATCTCTTGTATCTGGATATCAAACAAATCATTGGGTTGTTTATGTGGTTCGTGGTGTATAATGTGCTTTAGCTTGCTCAATTTTAATACGTTAATTTCGCTTAGAGTGTAGATTCTTCCATACATAAGCGATATAAGTCACATCAGCAATAACACCAGATCCACCCATCGTTCCTGAATTTGCTACTGATCCTTTCCTGATCCTTTCGTTAAGGTAGCAAAGCTTTTTCACAATCGATAATCTATTACAATCGAGATTGAACCGATTTCCATATTCAGGTAATAGATTATCGTTAAAGTAAGGTACGCTTTGCACATATGCAGGAATCCCTTCAAAAAAATTCCAATTGTTGAACATGACGAGAAGAAAGACTTGGTGCCAGTTTCTAATTCCAAAGAGATAGTTAAGTGTAGCATTGGTGTATTGAATCATTACATAAAGTCTGGTGTACTGTCTACTTCTGCTTCATTTGTATGGTGCTTTTTTTAGATGTATAAGCCCTTATTATTAGAATCTAGTCCTGATAGCCTCAACTGGACACCAAATCGCCAGGAGAAAGAGCCCATGGGGGTTAAAGCACACGTAGAGCATCCTTGTTCCAACAACAGCTCACGGTAAGCAGTATACAACCCACCAACAACCAGGTCCACCACCTCTGGCTCAAGTCAAGACGCGTCATTTTGCGACGCCCTCAAAATCGACAGGAAATTTTGAGACAGACACGAAAACGAAAAGTGATTCAAATTGTCTCTTCAAACATCCCAAAACCCACCGATTCAACAAGTGTTGGAATTCTGGCGTGAATACAGAGAGAAGACCAGTTCAAGTACGCTGTTGACGTGAGTGGTGGTATAGTTAGCTACTAAGTTGATTCACTGGTTTGTGTGCGTTGGTCTGATTCAAAACGGCTAGATACAGAGAGATCTAGATCGTTGGAATAAATTTAGATTGAAATTCCGAGATCAAGTTAAACAACAGGATATACCAAAACAAAAGAAAGAACATTGAGGACTGGTTAGGAAATATAGAAGGAGAATTAGTCAAACTTCTCAAATCATGTCGGACGATAAATTAAGAGACCTGCTGAAGACAATGGGATCAAAACTGTTGGGCGAAGATGAAGAAGAATCCATGTTTACAGAAAGTAAAAGAATCCTATCATTAGGCTCAAATAGTGCACAGAGTACAACGAGTGGGACAAGTGATGGAAGTGTTGTGATCAATAAGAGTTTTAAACATGATCAAAAATTATCAAATATTCAGGATGAAGGTGAAGATGTTGAAATTGAAAGCACAGAAGACGAAGAAGATCAAGACCATGAACAACCTTTAAGAATTAAAACCAAAACAATCTTCGAAGATGAAGAAGATGAAGATGATTTTAACGATTATGTGATAGACCCACCTTTACCACCTCCAAAAGAATTGGATCCTGGTAAACTATATGCACTTTATGAATTTTCTGGTGATGATCCTTCACATTGTGAATTGGATAGAGATGATGCCGTGTTTTTATTAAATGATCAAGATAGTTATTGGTGGCTTGTCAAGAAGGAATTCGATGGGAAAATTGGATTTGCACCTGCTGAATGTCTTGAAACTTATCATGAAAGATTGGCAAGACTAAACTGTTGGAAAAATGAAGAATTGGAAAAAAATAAGAAAATGGCATATGAAAATTACTCAAGCTCGGCTACGTTACTTAGGGAAGGGAGTGCAGGAGTTAAACTTAACAAATCTGTCTCGTTTTCTGATAGTGTGTTGATAACGGATGAATTTGAAGATGATAGTGAAGATGAGGAAAATTATAGAGAGGAGATAACAAGTGAATATGATGAACAAGAGAGCAATTATGATGATGATTATAATTTTGCAAATAACGACCCTAATGACCATTCAAAATCAAATTTGAATCTTCCAGCTAATGATATGGATGAATTTGCATCAACAAGTGATAATTTCCCCATAATTCCGTTATCAATAAATAAAAGAACCATCACAGCATCAACAAATCCAAATACGTTGAACGTACCGCCTAGCATGACCACAAGGCAAAGACCCATGAGTGGATCTGATTTTGATGAAAGCCCATTAGTTGCACCAACAGCATTTTTCAGTATAAACAATAACACTTCTGGTTCAATTGGTACTTATTCACCAAGTTCTTCTGAATTTGATTCTCCAGGTAACACGCCATCTTTAACTCAATTTAAGAAACCTATAAAGGAACAAGGTAGATTCGAGGATCTTTATGAAAAAAAGGGGAATATCCCACAATCAAAGGGTACTACTGATATGTTTCAAAGTATACGGATGCTTGATGAGATAATCAACGATGAATTGAATGATGATGATTCAGATGATGACATTGCAAACGATACCATAACTTTTGATAATGATGATAATGGGAAATTATCATCTCCAATAAGCCTAGATGAAGAAAAGAAGAATCTTTCAAACATAACAAATTCAACATTCACAAATTCAAACACATCATTACATATAACAAGTTCCAAAACATCAATCGACAATGATGAAACCATCTCACACTCAGAAACAATATCAGAATCACCAAGCTATACTATACCTAAAAGATATTCTACACATTCAGAAATTGAAGGAATTTTTAAAGATTCTTTATCCAAAATGGATCAATTGGCAGAGAAATTAAGATTACTTGATGAACAATTTAGCTGAGATTTAACAAGAAACAAAAGGCATATAAAACAACACCATTTCATTCAGTCGACTAATATAAATTGCATGTGACATTCTCTTGATTAAGACGTAGAGAGTAGTTATAATAATATTAATATAATTGTATAATATATTTGTACAAGCTCATCGCACCGGGTTACTACCGGAAGTCGAATCGGATCACCCTCGAACATTCTGAATCAAAATAAAAAAAATATAATTTTATTTTTGTATGTGGTTCACGGTAAAATAAGTAAATCTCGAGCGTTTGTATTGGTTTTAAATTTAAAGATTTTAAAAGGATTAGATGGAAATATAGAGATCATGTCATCGTGGGAACCTAATCCAGCTGCCGTTGACCAGCTCAAGACGATTTTGGCCGGGACGTTGTATCCTGATGCACAACAACGTCAACAAGCTACAGAAGCATTAGATCAAGCTAAATTACTTGAGGATTTTCATAATTATTTACTATATATCTTGGTTCATGATGGGGATACGCCAAGTGGAATTAGAGCTTCTGCTGGTGTGGCGTTGAAGAATGATATGATCAGAAATTTCAATGCCAAAGATAATCATTATCTATTGGATAACATATTGAAAGGTTTATTAGATAACGACCCATTTGTTACAAATATAACTGGTAATGTCATCACTTCAATTTTTTCAGCATTGGGTGTTAAGAAATGGCCATCAGTCATACCGCAATTAATGGAGCTGAGTGAAAATGGGAACGCCACCACACAGGAAGGTGCTACTGGTGCGTTGTCCAAGATTTGTGAAGATTCTGCCCAATTGTTAGATAATGACTATAATGGTGAAAGACCTTTAGATTTCATGGTTCCAAAATTCATTGCATTAACTTCATCCGAGTCTGCAAAAGTCAGGGCAAACTCATTGAACTGTTTGAATCAGATAGTTATGTTAAGATCTCAAAGTTTCATCATTCATATTGATGAATTTTTGTCAAGATTATTTGCATTAGCATCAGATCAAGACGCTGGTGTTCGTCGTCATGTTTGTACGGCGTTTGTTTGTGTTTTGGAGGCGAGACCTGATAAATTGGTTCCTCATCTCGATGGCTGTATCAACTACTCAATACATTCAATAACTGAAGGTGAAGATGAAGTTGCATTAGAAGCTTGTGAATTTTTATTGGGCTTAGCCACTTCAGAAATCCCTCCTGAATTGATTCAAGTCCATTTGTCTAACATCTTACCTGTGCTTTTGAAAAGTATGGTTTATTCTGAAATGGATATTTTCCTGATGGATAATAAAGACGATGCAGATGTTGAAGATAGAGATGAAGATATCAGACCAACTAATGCAAAAGTGAAAGATGTTCATAATAACCAAAAGACTAATGGTCAAGGACAAGATGACGACGACGAAGAAGATGAAGATGATGATGGAGATTTCAGCACAGAATGGAACTTGAGAAAATGTTCAGCTGCTACACTAGATGTTCTTTCATCAATTTTACCCGGTGAAGTGTTAACAAGTGCATTACCTGTCCTAAGAGAAAACATCGGATCATCAGAATGGCCAATTAGGGAAGCTGCAATTTTGGCATTTGGTGCCATTGCTGAAGGTGGGATTGAATTTGCTTCTCAACAATTACCTGCATTAGTGCCATTTTTAGTGGAAAGATTACAAGATAATGAACCAAGCGTTAGACAAATCACATGTTGGACTTTAGGTCGTTATTCATCTTGGATTTGCTCCGAAGCTCATAAAGGTGGATTATACTCTAATTATTTCGTTCCAACTTTCCAATCTATTATGGGCTGCTCTCTAGATAAGAAAAAAATGGTTCAAGAATCTGCATGTTCTTCAATAGCTCAATTTATTGAGAATTCCGAATCTGAATTAATCCAACCTTTAGCATCTGCATTAGTGGAAACTTTTAAGAATTGTTTCCAATATTACCAAAGAAAAAATCTTGTTATCTTATATGATGCAATTCAAACTTTTGTGGAAAGAGTTGAATTAGATGATCAAGCCATAGAGGCGATCTTACCACCATTATTGAAAAAATGGGAGGTTTTGAATGATGGAGATAAAGAACTATGGCCGTTATTAGAATGTATGTCTTCAGTCGCCGCTTCTCTAGGTGAAAAATTTGCCCCATATGCCATTCAAGTTTATCAAAGATCTGTTAGAATTTTACAAAGTTGCATTGAATTAGATAGACAAAGTGTAACGGATCCAACCATTCAAACACCAGAAAAAGATTTCATAATAACTTCAATTGATCTTATCGATGGGTTATGTCAAGGTCTTGCTGAACATAGTGGTGAATTGATTGATGAACATTTAATCAAATTATTGGTTGAATGTTTCAATGATCCAACTGATGATGTTCGCCAAAGCGCTTATGCCCTACTAGGTGACATTGCTATCTATATTCCAAACACTTTGAATATACAATTAGATGCTGTGATATTATCAATTGGAAGAGAAATCGTTTCAAGAAACTTTGATAATTTTGCAGTTTGTAATAATGCAACTTGGGCCTTGGGTGAAATTTCATTAAGAATGAATTTAAATCAGTATCTGGATAGAATTGTCGGACTATTGATTGATCTGTTGAACTCTCAATCATCAGCCACTGTTTTGGAAAATGCCGCCATTACAATAGGTAGAATTGGTATTTCATCACCAGAATTCTTCAGTTCTCATATCCAAGAATTTTTATTAGAATGGTCAAAGCATACTTTATATTTGGAAGAGAATGAAGAAAAAGAAACGGCGTTCCAAGGTGTTTGTAACATCATAATGACGAATCCAACAGGATTTGATAATGATTCATTGATTGCATTCATCAATTGTATCACGATGTATCTTGAACCTGGTCAAAAATTGGCTGAAATTTTCCATAAATTATTATCAGGTTATAAAGAAATGTTGGGAGATAATTGGGTTCATTTCTTACAAAGAATTGATAATGCTCAAGAATTAACATCAAGATACGGATTATAATAGACGTAATATATATATGATTACTGAAAATTTACATAGATTCACAATGAATGAGGAGAAAAGTTTAATGATTTGATTGATTTTCATCACATATTTATACTTTAGTTTGAAATTTGTATGAACAAACTAAATACGACTTTAATGTTCTGTCAACGCCTCATGTGTCACACAATAACCTGTGAATAGAAACAACGAACAAGACTGAGATATTCAACGGTTACTAAACCTGATTATGTTCATGAAGATCTATATGGTCCATATTATCTTAAATTAATCTTTGGACCTTATCAACATGGAAAACTATATCTTTGTATTCCAACATTTATACTTTTAACCACCCTGAAATAATTCTAAAGCTTCTATTGATATCACCATCTGGTACGTCGAAAAGTAAAATTTTTCAGGTTGGGGGCTTTAGCTAGTCATTCATAGTACTACTTACCAAGAATTACAGTTAATAGAGAGCATGCTTAATTATAGGCAAGCGTCCTAGGCCCTAGGCTCTCTGGTGATAAGCTATGTGGACGCAAGCATCTCCTACAAGGTTGAAAACTTGTACAAGGCTCAAAGGGTGAATGTTCAGCTACACTACTGTTAAGTTTATAAGACATTTTGAAGGGCGTCCCGTACTTTATATTTCTTTGTGTTATAAGGGACAACATTAATAGAATCAAAAAGTATATGAAAGACTCTAGACATAAACTTTTTCTCGGCTTTGGCCGGCGGATTTAGCTGGTGTACCGCATTGGGTAACTCCGCCGACCGGCGAAGACTAAATCTTATCTCAGAAGAAGAAACTTCAACGGCGATGCGAAAATGTGGGATGTTTGTATAGGAAAGCAGAGTTATAAGGCTCCATTCTTCTCGGTGATTTAGCTCTGTGCTTAGTCAAGACGCTGTAGGAAGTAGGACTATGTGATGTGTAAGGTTCACGTACTTATTCGGAAGGTTTGGCTATATATGTTAATTTTAAAATTTTATTCCTCAGTAGCTGGGAATTTCGCTTTTGGTTATACCTTGTTTAAAAACAGAAGCTGATCCTAACTTCACTGATTTTGTATATATAGAGCTATATAGATCATATTTAGTCAGTTTATTGGTACTTACTGAGCTAACGCTATACTCACCAGTTGTTTACGTCACTTGAATCTGATCGTCTCTCCATACAATTTTTCCAAATCCTCGGGCTTTTCTTTCCTTACAAAACGTAAAGATAAGAAACTGATAAGACGAAACCCCCCAGGTTGAAAAGTGTCTCTGTTTTGATTTATATACAAAAAGTTTCGAGCTTGACATAAAAGTTGGCGTCTGTTCATTTTATTGACGATAACCATACAATCTACACAGCTCAGCTTCTCAACTTCAAGGTAAAACAAATTGGTTTAAAGCTATTGGAATGTCCCGCGCTGTCTCTTCTACAAATGTTATCATTGACGACCAAGTCGTCACAGCTACAATCATTTTCTCCATAGAATCTGGCAAGATTTTGGAGATCGTTCATGAAATTCTTCATAATGATGATCCTTTATTACAACTATATGATGTGGAACCTTCAGATTATAGAAATGTCACACCTTATTTCATAATGCCTGGTCTAGTTGATAGTCATGTCCATCTCAACGAGCCCGGTAGAACAGAATGGGAAGGTTTTGAAACCGGAACGAAAGCCGCTGCCGCGGGTGGTGTCACCACTGTTGTTGACATGCCTTTGAATGCTATCCCTCCAACTACAACCATCAAGAATTTCAATATCAAGCTAGAAGCTGCAAAGGGCCAACTATGGGTTGATACCGGGTTTTGGGGTGGGTTGGTTCCAACAAATTTGAACGATTTGATTCCTTTGATCAATGCAGGCGTCCGTGGGTTTAAAGGGTTTTTGATTGATTCTGGTGTTGATGAGTTCCCAGCTATTGATTCTCATTACGTTGACCGGGCGTTGAAAATTGTGGAAGGTAATGACACTTTAATCATGTTCCATGCAGAAATGCAACCTGTTGATCATTCTCGTGGTGGTCCTCAAATCGTTGATGGTGATTATTTGGAAAGTATTGATGAGATTGACAAATTGGATATTGGCTTCACTAATTTTCATCATTCTCATGACAATCAATTAACTGCAACAAACTCACTCAAAAGAACCATTTCTGGTAAAGGTTTATTACCTTCGCATAAAAAAGAACAAGACTATATCAATAACCGATTAACAGATGATCAAATAACAGCTTTGGCCTCATCTCCAATCTTAGCACCAGTTGATCCAATCACTGGTATCCCTTCAAATATAGTTCATCATGACGATAAAATCATTTCTCCCCTATTAAGTGCATCGAAAACACACGATGAATTATCAAACGTTGACCCAACAGCTTATGCTTCATATTTGGCTTCAAGACCTGATGTCTTTGAGGTTGAGGCCATAAAGACAATTATTTCATGTGCCTTGAAAACTCCCTCGGTGCCATTACATATTGTTCATTTGGCAACACAAGATGCTGTGCCATTGTTATTTGAAGCACAGCAAAGAGGATTGAGAATCACCGCTGAAACTTGTTTCCATTATCTCTCTTTATATGCCGAGAAAATTCCAAACTGTTCAACATTTTACAAATGTTGTCCTCCAATTCGTACTAATGATAATAGACTGAAATTATGGGAGGCCCTAAGAAACGATATCATCACAACTGTCGTTTCAGACCATTCTCCATGCACTCCAGAATTGAAAAATTTAGCAAAAGGTGATTTCTTCTCAGCCTGGGGTGGTATCTCATCTGTTGGTCTTGGATTACCAGTCTTATATACTGAAGGTTTGAAACTATCTCCTCCAGTGACCTTAGTTGATGTTGTTAAATGGACATCAAAGAACACAGCTAAACAAGTTGGCCTGTCACATAAAAAAGGTGATTTGAAAGTTGGATTTGATGCTGATATGGTAATTTTTGATCCATTCACAATGCAAACGGTGTCTAATGCAAAGACTCATTTCAAAAATAAATTGACTGCTTATGATGGCTTTGAATTACAAGGAAGAGTCATGGAAACAATTCTTAGAGGTAATTCAATCTTTGCAATCGATAAAGGCCATTCAGAATTTGCGATGGGTAAGGCAATCTTGGAAAAAAGAACTCAGTATCAACCACAAATCTTGAACTAAAGTCACAGTATTGATTATGTGATCACCAAGACATATCAATAAAATTCATAATATCATACAGCTCATTTCAAATTTGCGTTTTATCAATGATTTTCCATGTTATCATACATGTCACACTATTGTTCTATATTGGCACACTATTTATATACGAAGAAGGAACACCGGGGAATGGTGCATCAAAAGTCAAAATCCTTCAACATACAAGCATAAAATAATATCATTCATTATCTATTCCAGTCTGTAGTAGCAACTTCACCATGAAACTGGAGAAATTAGTTTGTTCACTTTCCTATAATGATTTACCATCCAATCATTCACGCGCGAGCTTGGTTCTGCTACTGGTACTTCATCTAATGCAGGGTTGTACTTAGGTCCAAATTTAGCTTTTTTCTCTTCAGCAGTCATTCCAAGTCCACTTTCAATCTGAAACGTTTGAGAATTGGATTGTATAGATTCCAATTTCTTCAAATTGAACATTGGCGTTAAAGCTTTGAAACTTGTCATGACACTATAGGATAAGTCAATAAATATTAACGAGTCCATGTCCTCGAGAACCAAATTCTGAACACGATTTATCAAGACTCTTTGTAAGTTTGGCTTATGGGAAAGATGCAATTCCTCAATATCCAGATTTTCCAACTTCAACTGAGTGAGCTTAGGCGCCTCAAAGTCAATTGTTGATGGCGTTTGAAACCTCGAGCCTGCTGTGATCGATAAATATTCTAATTGAGGAAATGAACACGATGCGATACTCAGGGTTTCACCTTCCATACCCAACTCAAATGATTTCAAATTTGGGAAAGTCAAGCCATTCATAACGAGTAGCGAATCAATAGACTCCAAGAATAGGTGTTCCAAATGAGGATAAGCCGTTGGAAGGTTGTCGATTGATAAGACACCAGGACAATCAGCAACACTTAACTCTTTCAACTTGGGAGCATCAAATTCAGGTATCTCAAAGAATTCCTCATCTAGTGAAAGATCAAGATATCTCAAGTTTGGAAAAGTCAACTCAAAAATTCGTTCATCATTTGCCAATTGTAAGTCCAGTGCTAAAAATTCCAACTGCATGAGGTCAATTTGTTTCAAAAACTCATATTGCCGTTGCTTGAGTATAAGGTTCTTGACTTGTTTGAAAAAAGTGAAATCATCGTCTTGGTCAAATTCTTGGATACTAGTGTATATCAATTCTAATGCAGGACATTCAATGTTTTGTAATAACGGAAAATAGTGTGATTTGAGTTCAATTGTGGTTAAAAAAGGTACTTCTAAATCATGCACTATTATCTGTCCCATAAGTGACTTCAATTCTAGTTTGATCAGTTGTGGTGCTTGGACATCTTTCAAAGTTAAAGCAGATTCTGCCTCAGCATCAATGCTCTTGGCTATTGGGAAATTACATTTTTCCAAATTGAAATGTGCAAGATCATGTTTCTCACCTTCGACGACAAGCCTTCTAACAGTTTTAAATTCAATATCCTGTATGGTTAATGTGCCCACATCTCCACCAACATTCAAAACCTTAGGGTATCGATTGAAATTCAAAGATTTTCGAAGAGTTTGAAAACATCTCATGATCTTCAAGACAACTAGTTTGGGGAATGAAAAATAGACATCTGGATTTGCTGATGTACAGTTTGTAAAATGCGCTTCTTGTAATGCTGGGAAACTAACAGCATATGGGTCAATAGAAATATCTTTCAAAGAGATCTTGGTTAAGGACATAAATGAAAGATGTCTGAAGTTGAATGGACCAAACACTTTGGGCGTTCGGTCAACCAAGTGATTCAAGAGTCTCAGATTGTCCTGGTTCCGTGGCTGTAATATGATGAGTAGATTTTCATACCACCCCAAGTCATCATGTAGCACAAAAAGTTTGGGTATACTATCATTCAGTTTGGACAATTTATGTGCAAACAATGTAAAGTTTGAGACTTCAAGCAGCTCCAATAGTCCAGAGACTTGTAATTCTTGATCCCCTCCGGCGAAGATTTGTGATTTAGAGGGCACATTAGTGAAAAACTTGGTTTCTTCAGTGTCTTTAATCAGACTTGTAAATTCTTGTAATTTTTGGCGGAAAGGGTTGATAAGGTATAGTTGATTTATATCTTCCGGGCGTAGCTGAGAAAATATCCTCACTAGTATTTCAGTGGGCAGGTCTAAAAGTTCAATTGTCATCTTCTGTAAAAAAATTGTTCTCAGCTTAAGGTTGTTTGTTCCAAGAGTAATCAAGAGGCCCTTCGATGGGCAAAGTATTTAATTTCTGATCAATAGTAGTGCGGAAACCGTGTTGGATCATCCACAACTTGATCTTATTATTACTACTAGGACCAGAAGGTATTCATATGATATATAAGCATTTATTTATTCCTGTCGTCTGAGTTCATACTACTTGTTTTCTTGAACCCTTGAAGATGAGCTGCACAACGGTGACTTGTAGCACGGCCATACCAACAATCAGTGCGACTTCATAGATTGAGAAATAGAAAATTCTTGATTCTGTAGACTTCACAGTGGATTGATTTCTATTGTTTCTTGTTTTGTAATATTGAAGGGTTTTCAACAAACCGTTTAGTTTGTTATCGATATTCTCGACAGATTTGATTATTCCCTCCACAGCCACTGGCTGAGAACCAGATTTTGGGATGGAAGCCTTAAAGTCGTTTTCCAGATTGATCTCGAAGTCAACAACTTTTTCAGCAAATGTGGACATTCCATTAGAGAAGCAGAATTCATATTCACCAGCAGCATCAGCATTAAAGACCCAATCGCCTTGTCTTTGTTTCTCCCCCTTCACTATGACCTTGCCGTCTGGTGCTTTGATTGTGTAATCTATATCGAAGGAACCACCCGATTGGACAGCAAAGTAGTAACCAACATTTGTCTTTGGCTTGTCTGTGAAGATGTAGAAGCACGATTGTTCTTCAGCTTTCAATACAAACGTCAAGGCTGAGCAATTGACAAATGTGAGGAACGCAAGTATGGATGCTATCTTGGTAAACATCATTGTAGTGTATTTTGTGATATCAATGGACCAGTCCGGCTTTCGAATTTCTTTCTTTGATTCAGATCAATTCAGCACCGACCTATGGAATACGCTAGACAGTACAAGAATAACACAGAAAGCCTGGTGGTTGGAACCGCCATTCAGCTTCTTTCTTTGTTGAGTTCCACAGCTGTTCTTTACTGCCAAACACAAATCAAAATGGTCGGAAGTCTGTGTTTTCGCGTCTTGAAGTCGGAAATCACTTACGCGCTATTTTGATTTCGTAGGAAAAATTCAATGCTCATATAAACAAAGATCATCAAGAACTAAAAGCTGTTCAAAGTCAAGATCCAGGGAGATCGAGGTATATTTATCAGTTGGAAAATTGGTGTAAAAGTCCTTATCTTGCCCCATGTCAAGCAGCGAGTCCCCACAAAGGCAGGAATTTTCGCTGTACCGTCTGCCTAAGAATGGTGAATCAAAGGCATCTCAAACGATAGCTCAGAAAGACATCAACCACAAGAATCCGTTTGTACAGCGTCTGAGTCCTAGGCAAAGCTCAGCCAAGAAAAACATAGGTCCAAGGGCTACTATAGCAGTACCGCTAGGGCTGAAAGATAGAAATGCTAGGGGTTCAACCAGGAAATCTGATGATCCATTCATAGAAAATGATCCAAATGTCAAGCCTGTGAAAGAGCTAAAGATCAACTCCCCATTTCTGAAGAAGCTCACAACAAAATCTGAACCAGCGTCAAATACTTCAGCGAGCCCTGCCAACAGTTCCATGCTGAAAGTGGAGCAAAAAGAGGACGATGAGAGAATAGCACTTGCAGCAGCAGCGCCTATGGTGGAATCACAAGTCTTGAAACCTCAACCGCCATCAAAAACAAACCAGCTACTACCTCCCCGTACTGATAATGCTACGCATGCCTCTGATGATGATGTTCCACTAGAGATTCTTGAAGAGATGGAAAGAGTCATCGACACATTTCAGGACTTGGAAAAGAAATACAGGCTAATAGATAAGATTGGCGAAGGTACGTTTTCAACCGTTTATAAAGCAGAAGATATCACGGGAAAGACAAGATACTTAATGGGTGATTCTATATGGAGTTCTCCAGATATTAAAAAGAGGAAAATACAGAAGAAAACTTCACCAGTTTACGTTGCATTGAAACGAATTTATGTTACTTCATCTCCCCAAAGAATATTTAACGAGTTGAATCTTTTATACATGTTATCAGGATCATCCAGAATTGCACCACTTCTTGAGGCCTTAAGATATCAAGACCAAATCATTGCTGTTCTACCATACTATGCACATTCGGATTTCAGAGAGTTTTTCAGAGATCTACCTTTAGAGGGTATAAGGATTTATATGTTTGAGTTATTTGAAGCGTTGAATTTCATTCATGATAAGAAAGTCATCCATAGAGACATCAAGCCAACAAACTTCTTATATGATCCTTTCAAAAAGCGTGGTGTTCTAGTTGATTTTGGTCTCGCTGAACAAGAATTTTTGCCTGCTGCAAATAATGTAAATTCTGTTAGTCATTGTCCTTGTATCAGCCATGAAATATTTTATCCCAATGAAGAAATTGTGAAAGGTTATCCAAAAGATGATCCAAGGGCTGGCAGAAGAGCAAATAGGGCAGGTACAAGAGGGTTTAGGGCTCCAGAAGTTTTGTTCAAATGCCCGAATCAAACTAGAAAGATCGATATATGGTCAGCTGGTGTTATCTTACTAACCCTTTTGACTAGAAGATTCCCATTTTTCAACTCCCCTGATGATATCGATGCCCTGGTGGAACTCACTAGTATATTTGGATTGAAAAAAATGCAAGAATGTGCACTTCTTCATGGTCTGGGATTAGATGCAACATTGTCCACTCTTGGTCATACATTGGATCTTCAGGAGTTAGTCCATTGGTGTTTGTCAATAGAACATGAAGCGGAGACTTTACCAGCTGACAGTGTCGCATATGATACATTGTCCGCCTTTGATAAAGATGGACACATCGTTTTCGATGCTGATGATGATGATGATGACAAACTTTATACAGTGAAAAAACAACACCAAGATGCCATTGAGGTGATAAAGCACTGTTTTGAATTGGACCCCACCAAAAGAAGCTCAGCTGGCACTATATTAGAGTTGCCCTTCTTCAAAAGCTTGAGAAATGCCGATGAAGATGATGATGATGTGCTGGTCATTGGTAGCCAAAACCTGGATTGATAACACATCATTTGCATATATACTTAACCGTTACATTGTCTCATTCTTTTATGAGATTAATTACCTCATCTTTTGCCATGCTGTTTACGATAAAATTATAAAATGAATTAAAACTTTTACTGAACTACCTCTTTAAGGCTATTACCGCTCGAAATTGCGCTCAGTTGAACTGTCCGCTTGTCACGACGAAGCACGATCACCCAACGGTGAAACCACATGATCCGATGTATCTGAAACCTTTCCTAAGCAAAATTCGCTCCCGATGTGCACTCTTATTCAGATCTCGTATTTCTCCATATACCAAATGATCAGCCTCCCTTAGACCTCAAATCGCACACTGACTACAAATTGGCTTTTTAATGTCCAAACCTGAAACTAAAATCGCTTACAGAAGTAACTTGAGTTGCATTTCGAAGTTTCTTAACTGATCAATTCTGTGGTTTTCTCAGCAACTGTGAAGAAAGTTTGCAAAACTGTTATATGCCAAATGTCTTAATTTGAGATCGTACGATTTGAATTTTCTGAAGGACTTGGTATAGAACACTGGGGTCAAGATATCTCCGTTCTCGAACATTTCCCGCAAATTGCACATTACTTTAAAGCTATTTGGAAAATCCTAGTAACAAGATTGACTATTTGCTGATGCCAATGGCTCATACATAATGTGGCTGCTTCATTTTTTCATACTGGCCTTGATCTTGATCTGACAGATGTCATATTTTTCTATATCAATAGAGCTTTCAAATCATTAGCAAGCATCCTTCGAAAATTAATCAGCAGTACAAACCTGCCACATGAAGCTCTACCTCCCTCTGACTATGTATCTGAATGTTAAAACGAAGCCTTTAGGTATACTATACTCTTTAGTAGTAGTGATATGCTGCGCTTACCGTATTCAGTATTTCCCTACCCGACGCCAAATACCCGCGACGTCGACAGCTAGGTATTATCAAAGGGAAAACCGAAAAACCTTTGTATTAACAGCAACTCAATAGAATTTTGGTAACGATTTGACGGTGTGCTTGAAATCTGGTCTTATTATAGCGGGGCGGTCTTAGTGTCGGACCTGAAGCTTGATGGAATTTTAGAAGCTGGTAAATTCGAAGCTCTGGTGATGGTGATAAATTAGTTTTGACAGGGAAATCAGAGGTAAGGTCAAAGGAAAATTGAATCTGATGGGGTGAATACAGGCCAGCTACTTCCTGATGTATTCGTATGACTTTTGTTGGCTTGCCATCTGTGCTTGTGTGATGTATTCATACCGCCGTTCAAAGCTTTATTGTATGCGCTAACTCGATGCTGTAAGCTGGCACGAGATCTATGCATGTCTTCAAAAGAAGGGCGCAAAATGCGTATCAAAATATGACAATCGTCAGATTGATGAAAGTCGTGACTGTTTAGTAATAGCGATCATCAAGGGCGGTATAAGCTTCGTGAAGCTATGAACGTCAAGAGCTGGTATGCTCTACTTTGAGTCAAGAAAATGCGTTTGTCCCGATCTATATTAGTGCAATTACAAGAGTCAGCGGTTCTGAGGTTGCCTAGACCAATGTATCGTATTCTGGTTAACAGGCTACTAGAAAATGCACAATGCTTTGGGAAACGGCTCTCATTGTGATATTCTGATGCGGGTCACCATTGAATTTGATGTCTAAAGATGACTGGGTTCAATAAATTGAGTTATGGGTTTTCAATCGAAAGTTTGTTGAGTCGTGTCTCTTCTATATGCCTTGAAGATATCTTGTGGTAAGACATTTTTCTCGGAAAGTGTGTTCGTATAGCTACATGAATCGGTTTATAAAACTGCCATGGAAAATAAGGCTTGAGTAGGTGTGACAAAGTGGGTTTGACAGGCAGATGAGGCTTTTTGAGGTTCTCATTGGGATGCATTGGTTGGTACTAACGTCTCTATCTAGTGAAGAAGAGTTTCCACGCCAATGTGGAGCATTTGTTTGGTCTCTGGCGGTCTCGTGGAATGAAGCCATGTCCAGACTTTGAATTCCACGTCGCTCACACTCATCTGAGGAAGCTAGGAAAACTTTACGCCGCTTCAACGATACTGAAGATTCTAGACAGAGGTTTCTGATTGTCTAATGCTCTGTTATAAGCTTGGACAGTACTTATACTTACTTTGCATGGAATTTGGAACTTGAGGTTCACAATCCATGTATTTGTCTTGTGGAAAGATTTCAGAGACATCCAACCTCCCTGATGTGACTTATTGTACCCTCTCACAAATTTGATAAACATAGCTGAGACTACTTGGACTTGAAGAAGCTCGGAAGGCTCAACTTCGAAAGACCGATTCTTTAAATTACAATTTGAGGCTGTATGTCTTGTATTTTTGCTTGCAGCTGAATAAGAAATGCATAGACCCAAGAGGAGTCCTAACAGTTCAGCTTCAGATCACATCTCTTGAAGATATGCCCCTATCACAAACATTACGAGCCCATTAACAACCACCTCTTTGCTTTTTTTGCTCTATGGAATGTTTAGAATAGTACCGCTCGACTTGAAAGGATTATAGTTTGCTGTTGGTACTTTCTTCTTTTGGTCCACGAGAGGCAAAATTCAAAGGTTCAAGATTGACTCTTTAAAGGATTAGATAGCTCTGGTACGAAATACGAATCTACAAAGTCTTTAAAATTGATTCAAGCAGCTTGTCAATTTGCAGCTACATACTTTCGATTTTGGCTGATCAACAGACCTTTTTTAAGGTTTTATTTTGCTGTTCAGGTCTTTTCTCTTTTTTCTCAAAGAAAAGTTGGAGTGAATTTGGACAGTTGTCAATAGGTCTTGACATTCAAACTTTATCAGAGTGTCCAGTGGACATGAGTTACTGATTCAAATTCATGAGGTCCAAGTCCTTATGAAGCTTTGAGGCTCCAAGTCAATTGAGGCATACCTTGTTAGATGTTTAACTATTCCATTCTTCGTTAAAAATCCTTTCTTTTAATCTACCGTGCTGTTCACCAAAACAAATACCACAGCTAACAGAATGAATACAACTGTTGATTTTCTTTGGGTGAGCTGATTTTGATTGCCAGTGTTCACCTGATAGGTGAGTCGTTTACCGGTCTTTGTTTGAAGTTTTATTCAAGTGTTAAAAGGGCGCTATAACTTTATAGACAAAATGGGGCAGCAAAAGAGGAAGTTCATCTTGTGAACTATTCGATCTTTAAAGTCGATACACGCAAATGTGTTTTTATCCCATAATATTTCAACTTTCCACATTCAAACCAAGAATAAAGCATTGTTGATTTAAGAGATTTATTTTTCCCTGAAGCTTCAAGAGTCAATGTTATCTAGATACAAGGAAAGATCGAATACTAGAGTAAGTTGAAGCTAAATTGAAGCACCTTTGTGGCCAGGTGAGTACGTCATGCGGTCACTTGTTCCGTTATTTTAATTAGACAAATGTTCAATTTTTTCAAGTTAAGGTTTGTTAGCAGAACAGCTGGCTGAGAAGCGCTTATAGTAACACGGTGATACAGTGGGAAAAATTGCATTTAAAGTGCAATCGTTTTGGCTCTTAACTTACTTTATAGCCATTTACTTGAGAGAGTCGCCTCTTAAGCTTGTCGTGGGAGAAAAATCAAGCTGCTAAAATTATGATGATTGAAAACTCCGCTTGGTGGCAGTGATGCACAAGGAAAATTACATTTCATTAAAACATAATGATGATACAGGCGTACAATCATTGGTTACAAATTTTGAGGAGACCTATGGACTGTTCGGTTAAAAACAATTTGCTCGAATTGTGGTGTGATCGGAAAAGTCAAAATAACAGGAACAAATTAAATAGATACAAAATACCAAGAGTAAGCACATTATGGTTGAAGCTTTTTCAAGACATTCATCTTAAAAGTATCATATTAAAAAATAACAAGTTCAAGGGCTTTTCATCAGCTAATTTGGTAACAAGAAAGAGACACTAAATGAATCCATTACTTGAAGAGGCTGCAGCCGAAAAGCCAATGGAACACCTTATGTGCATGCTACGCTCATTTATAGTTGATGGCATAGAGGATGCAAGCTATAACTGAAGCTAAACGGGAGGCTCAGACTACAACACTCTCTAACAGTGTTCTCGACAAAGGTTGACTTGTGAAGAATAGGTTGAAGAAAAAGTTCAGTGGTTGTTATAAGTCTGAATGATTGTTACCTATTTGCTGAAGCTGTGCTTGTCGCTCGTTGACGAAGAGCACAATATATCCAAACAAAAAGATGAACAATCTGACGGTGAGATATAGCTGAGTGTGGTTCATTATTCGTGACATAACTCGAGGCTAATCAAATTATTGGCGAGCATATATTGGTGAACCAATAGCTGGAACTTTAAACGGAAATTCCCACGTCTTCCTACCTCATGAAGTTTAACTGGCATTCTTCATTGGGATGCCATATGGAATCTAGACATGATTCAATACCATTTTTCCAGCTCACCTTTAATCAGACTTTGTATTGAAGATTTTGGTTGAAATGATCAGTTGGAACAGACTGTCTTTGAAAAAAAGAGGGTTATAATAAAATCATGAGAATGTATTGAGTCAAGCTCGCTTGGACCAATGATAAAATGAACCACCTTGACCAAAAGCTTGAGAAATTTGATTAAATAAATTCATGAAGGAACCACTTCTTAATCAATGTATATTTCCTTCTATGTTTTTTGGATGATGAAATTGGATGATTTAAGAGCATAAGAGAATAATTTTAACATAAACCAATTTGACAAACAGAAGTATACTACTCTGGCTTAAAAATTGTGAGTTCACAATTGAGGGATATCTTTGAGTTCAGAAATGTGGTCGTATCCTTTTGATCCAGATAGATGAATGAAGAAAGTCGATTATTTTTCAGATTCAGGGTGGTTGGATGTCCTGAAGACTGAAGCCTAACATTAGTTCCTTGAAGAACACATCAGTAAAATTTTGGTTGCGCTTATTCAAATAGAATGAATGAATATAATTGTTCAAATGTTTCTGCAACTTTTTTTCCATTCCATGACTCGTTTAAACCTAATAACAACCGGTCAAATTATATATCATAAAAACCACGTGTTGATTATTGAAAAAGATTTTTTCAATTCAATCAAAGGCATTGGGCTTATAATTGACAGGCATTTGAGCAATGGTTAATTCGACTAGTAATTGTGCAACACATGTTTCAAATCGGTTCAGAATCTTTCCATTCCTGATGGCTTGAAAATTCTGGCAAAATACTGAACCTCAATTCATAAATTGAGCAAATGTAGTCCAAAAAAGTTACGATGGAAACTGAATTAGAATTGCAATCGACGATAAACAGGTGGTGGATAAACACAATGTCTCGATCAGTCGACGATTGGCTCGCTACCGCTTATTCGAAAGTATTGAGTGATGTACTTAATACTATTCCAATCTACCCATCTGATATTGATTGGAGCATAATGCTATAATATACCCACTTTGATTTATGAGGTTCATTTGTACACTATAAGTTAGAGAAATCACGTTACGTTTCATACTTGAAGTGAAACAATTTGAAATCTTTAAAGTGCTTTGGACTGTCTTACATCGCGGAAATTATATACCAACTTGTCTATCAGCTATCAAACTGCTCTTTTTTTCTAGCAAGCGATAGCATCAATTAAAGTCTATCATACCAAGAATGGCCATACTCATGAGTTACGAAGGTTCGGCTGGCCATGTGTGTTGAACAATATTCCATATATCTCATTGCTCCTATGAAGAAAGACGAGAGTAGTGTCCATATCAATGCCCGCTCAGCAAATTGTCATCGAGTACACGCGACTCGGAGGAGTAGAACAGGTCAATATTACAGCAAAGATTATGAGCTGCTTCCTTGTGTGATGATGTCGATGTATCTGTGGCTCGTCAAGGGTTGCTGGGCTGCTTGGTCGCTGGTGTTGTTTATGATTTTCATGGTAGCTGTGTGTTGAGGTTGGTGAGGAGGATGCACGAAATCATTGATTATTTCTAGTACGGATTGAGGTTTTTCGAGTAGAACAATGAAGAATCACACTTTTATGCATCGACCTGGCTTAGCATGGGTATGCTGGGCCGGTGTGTGTTATTGTTTCTTCCAATGCGATGCAATACACGACTTCACAAGAAGCGGAATATACCACCACCTCTTGCACTGTTGTTTGAACTAAGCACAAGAGCCCATAAAAAGAGTTTATCTCCTTCTGGTTGCTACTGGCTGTTTACTAATGATTGAAGCAGGCGCTTTGTCTAGCGTTCTGCCCAGCATCCATGTTCCTGATTTTGATCCTGATCCTGATCCTGTGGTGTAGTCTCAGACGCCTTTCACATCGTGTCCACTTTGTCATCAAGAACCACCTCGAACCTGATCTCATGGATAACCTGAAGGCCACTAACGACCTGCTGATCAGATGTACTGTACCATGTAAGACTCAAAGCTCAAAGACTTGAGATACATGAGACCAAAAGGAGCGAGGAGGACCAAATAAAGATGTGATTCATGCGTTTCTGAGAAAACCAAATTAGAGTTAAACTGTTACACTGGAAAAAAATAAGATTATTCGTCCTGGGCTGGTTGAATATGCTTCTGGAACTTAAATTCAATGGTAATAATAGGCGAGATTGTCTAGTTTATTCTATTCATTCGAGAATTCTAGGGGCCATCCTGGTTTTAGGTTGTGCATGCTACGATCTGACAGCTTTTGTTCTACTCTGCTTACTTTATTTTGTTGTCGTTCGTATTTATTCCATACTGTTATTTTGTCGGAATCTCTACTTTGCTGGTCTTGGAACTGGACAAGTTTTATTTTGTTTTGTCTCGACGGATCTGAGGCCTCCTGAGGAATCCAGAACAACTAGGAGACTTCAGTCAATGATCGTGTTTTAACAGCTTTTTGCATAGGCTCGAATAGCACTTTGAATATTATGGAAAGTAACGTTTGGCTTTCATAGACTTGATTTTAACCTTTCCAATTAGACTTGTGCTAAAATTTGATCAATCTCAAGAATCATGCATTTTCACTTCAACAATCACAAGAGACTTGAATGAATGCCTTTGATATGATTAATAGATGCGAGGAAAATTTGAGTGATCACAGAATAACATAATAGAGTCATATTATTGATTTCATTGGCTCCTTTTGAAGGTGTTTTCCAAGGCTCAAAAATCTTTAGTAATGTTTTGAAAATGCCATTAAAACAATTTGTTGTAAAGATCTAGCTGAAGGTTTAGGTATTTTAATCTTAGATCACATGCTTTAGAATATTTCGACTTGAAATTCTCTATTCGGCATGGCTGTCATCAAAGAGGAATCTTCAGTCAATTTTACTGTTTAATGGCGGTACAAATTTCTGACTCTTTAGCACAGCTAGTTTGAAGTCCGGTGTATTTAACTGTGCTTTTTGGACTGAAAACTGGTTCATCTGGTGTTATTTCAAAGTATTTTCATTGAGGTATAAGGTGGTGAAGAAAATGGCTTGGTGGGCGTTGAGACAGTCTGGTACGAGAATTTGTTGATGAATTTTCAAAGGACAAGAAAATTTTGCTTTAACTCTCAAGAGTTTAAGCGTTTGGTGTCTTTTCAATCGTTTTTACCGTGTGAGGGATCTCTTGAGTATATCGTCTTAAGAGTGGGACATGTTATATTTACTATCACAAGGAATCTTTTTCAGAAGCTGTTGTATCGTCAGCAATTTTTTTTGTTATTGTTTTGTTATGAAAGGTATTCATTAATTATTTTGTTGACTCACAAAAAAAATATCACTTTGGCTCCAATATCGAAGGCAAAGGAGGTTGAGTACTCTTGGATAAGAACGGGTGAATAATAGCTTGAATTTATCGTTCAAGTCTACAGGGGAAAGCGTTTAAAATTTCATCAAAAAGTTTCAATCATGAGGACATGGTCTTAACTACAAATCCTAAAAAGCATTAGTCACCTCGATTTAGCTCATATGAATAAGGAGCTAGACACATTAACACTCAGCTAAAGCTCTTAGCCATCAACTCTTTACCTTCCTGACACTAAACAGCTGAACCTCATTTCGTCCAATCACAGATTTAAGCCCTAAGGCGGTTTTCAACTTTAATTTAGATCTGTCCACTTTAAAAATTGCATTGTTATCCAGAAATCGATTCGATCATAATTTAAATATGCCCAGAGTCGCCATGACCGTTCATACAAGGGAGTTATTTTAGTGGACTGTTGTTGACGTTAAATTTTGATATGTACCATGGGTTAACTTAATCTTGTTGGCTCTGACGTGTGCTGGTACAAAAGGGGTACTTGAGCCGGTTTCTGTGTTTGTGTGGGAAGTTTCCAACGACCATAATGGAATGTTTGATGATTATTTGAACTTGATTTCATGCCATAACGATTTGTGATACTCTCTTCTCTATTGGCTTTCATATGTGTTTCCCATTTGAGGTAAGAGAAATAGTACTTCTTGTGTTGAAAAAATCAACATTAAACGTTTGAAATTCATCTCAAGACTCTCGATACATCGTCACCAACTCCAGGCCTTAGTTTTAGTCTCCATGAAAAATAGCGATAATAAGAGGATGAACAAATATTTTTCTCATCAACTCTCATTAACCGCCATCTTCCTTTCAAAATAAAACCTTGACAAAAATCATCATCAATCAAGAAGTGTGGTACTTATTTCCCATCCAATACTGTTACATTGACAATACTAATAATTAGCTGATTATTCACCATAACATTGAATATTACCATATGAAATATCATTCATGCTCTTAACAGGTCCGTATACCTCATTAGTTTAACTCGACGAACTAACCAAACCCCTGTTAATTTTCGCCCAAGAAGTGATGTATTTTGAGTTTAGGAAAACATCATACCACTAGTTCCATAGCAATTGATAATTTGACATGTATATTGGCTATTGAGATCGAATTTGATTCAGATTTTTTATAAGGCTAAGAATGGAATACCGCTGTTTGTTGAAGAAAGTAAAAGAGTCCTGGTATACGCTGTGTGCTCTATAGGTTGTTCTCTCCCACCCGGAACCATTCGTTCCCGCTGGTTGTTTGGCGGACCGTCCGCTGCCTGGATGCGCCTTACACGCACCTTCTGTGGTCTTAAATACCTTCGCTGTCCGTGGGATAATGGATTCTCGTGAGAACTCCCTGCTCAGCTCCTGCCTAGCCTTTCCTGACTATAGCTAGGCTCTCCCTCCGGTTCCAGCAAGCCCCTGCTGGAATTTGCCCTTCGCTGGATTAATTTGCTAGAATATTTTCAACTGCAATATGCAATCGAAGATCAAAGATAAGTTCGTACACTTATATGTGAAATGTGTCTCAAAATCTTGAAAGAGTTGCGAGAAAGCACAGCTCGAAGCTTGAGAATTCTATGATCTACTAGAAAAAGGGAATATGTCATGACTCATTATTCTTAAAGAGTCTTTGTATAATCATCATACCAGGTTTATTTGACTTTGAGGGTGGCGTATACTATTAGAGCACTAGTTCAGTGGACACCTGCTTCGTGTAACGAATCTTGACGATCGTGGACCAGCAGTATAATTGCCATCTTTTATGCAGGTTAGATCCATTCTTTTCAAACATTCTGATCATAATTATGACATAGCGTATACCATTGATATTTTACCGAATATCGGTTTTTTACTGCTTCTCCTTAGAAAAAATTTTGTCTGTTATTTTACCCCCGAATAGGAGGAAGGGTGCTGCTCGTCTTAGCGAGAGATGAGAATAGAGACACGGGTTCATCAGACATGGCTCCGTGGACCTCATCGAAAGACATCTTGAGTTACATTATACAATGCAATCCTAGGCTGAAAATCCGCAAAAGACCGGATGGTGATGATATTTGAAGCCTTTCAAATGCTCAGTAATTAGATCAAGTTGAGAATTGTTAGTTAATATTATTATGAATGGACGGAAGCTAGGCTAAATGGATTCAGGTCCATTTATCAGCAATTACACATAAATGTAGCACCAACTTATATAGGTTAGTTGCTAGGTACAGAATTTTGCAAATTAGCAATTGAATGTGAACAGTGATATCAAGATATTCATATTCATGCTGTACCTAGATCGGTGGCTTAGATAACTTTGACATCATAGACAAAAGCTGGTAATATCAAGTCATCGCGATAAAGACACCACCAGAAGCTTCTAAGCTCGTATATAGGTCTCAGATGTATATCAAGTCTCACTTGTGAAAGTGTTGTTCTGTATACTCTCTATTGCGATTAAATCATGCTGGTTGGATGATTTGACCTATTCCATACCATCGCTCTTCAAGACCTCCAAGTTTACACTTCTCAACAGTCTGAGAGAGGTGCGCGTGGTAAGCAGCATTATGCATACAGTAGCTGGATCATGTGCTGCTTAAGGATGCATTTGCTGGTTGTGCAGGTGATCTGCCGCCCTTTCCATTTTGATCAACAGCAAGAAATTCTACAGAGAGCCAAAAGAATGGTTCACCGTTTAAATGAATAGCTTGCTTGAACAGAACATATAGAAGGAAAATAATAGATAATAGACACATCCAGGTCTCGGTTTTGACTCAACGTTAGCTTGACATGAAATCTGAAAAGAACACTTACACCACCCATAACATAAACGTCAACCTAAAGAGTTAACCACACAACATTGTCTGTTCATTTGGTCTTGAAATAAAAATGTCCCACTAATAGATGATTAATGTGAATTGAATCTTCTTCGCTAGAAAAGCTGAAAAAACACACAATATATGAAAACAGGTTCTAGAAGATATATGTTCGCTTTTCGCAAAAGGTAGCGATTGTTAAAGAGAATAGACATTGGTGACTTGGGTCCGCCCATCATGCATTGCGCTCGATTCATGCGCATGAATGTGTAAACCTTTAGGCTGTTTTTTTATTCCCAATCCTTCTACAGGTAACAAAAATAACATCACTAGTCTGCTCAGGACTCGAAAATGGTTCATAGCGTTGTCTATTTGTCCTTCACCTTAGCCCTCGCATGATGAGAGGATGTCTCTGTATCGTGTTTTGCTTTCAATTAGTATACGCTGTTGTTGTTGTAGAGTACATTGGAGATATGACAATTGGTATAAAATTACGAACGATGGACTTATCCATATCATCAAATATCGTGGCCGGAAAATGAGCGGACGTTCTGTTCTGATAAGGTAAATTTTATCTTTAAGTTCCTTTTTCGAGAGATTCGGCAAATTTAAGTTCTGACTTTAGTGCTCTATCTCAAAAGAGTGCCGATAAGTGTGTTTGATTGTTTCACACGCGTGGTATGTTTCAGGTTCAGTATATGGTAGACTTGGTTTTAATCGTGGTCCAAGACTAAAGAGTGAAAAATGAAAGTACATGTGGCAAATTCCTCCCACTGACTGAGCCACAACTGCGTTACTTGCTGATGATTTGAGGCTCACGCTAATAATTTGGCACATATAATCGTTCGTTAAGTGAGATACGCTGGCACACTACACGGTGTGGAATATAAATTCTTGAATTGCCATAACACCCTAAGACAGCCTTCAATGATCGAAGACCTTGATGACTCCACAATGTGAGTACGTTGTGAGAAATCTGTGATCACTCATGAACTGTTTATGGTCAAATGGATCAAATTTACTGGAAATGCGTCAAAGTGGGATCGATGTTTATACATTAAGGGCTTATCCCAATCAAACTGCTGTCAAAATTCTATTGTTCCTTGTCCCTTGAAAGTTATCCACCGATCATATATGGATTGAAAACTTTTGAGGTTGTACATAAATCTAAGTTATATCTTCCAATTTCTTTGTCCCCAGATGCCCTGATTGTCTGCTTAAGCTCTGGGACTAGGAGGAGCCTCAAAAAGGACCATCAAGACCCTGAAACTTTAGTACTGTAAGATACTTGAGCAGACATAGAGTTATGGACCAGAGCAAGTGAGCCTGGTGATTGTTGATATAATTATTACTGCATCTTTCATTTGCCTTGGTCTGATGCATACGACGTTGAGTTTGGCTAATATCAAGCTTAATAAAATGTTTGGGCTTTTCAGAAGCCTTGTATTATTGAAGTTGTGTGCAATAAAAGCGAATGGATCAAGTCCAAGATTCGTAAATTCTTCTAAAGACTTTTTCCTGTGGTGCTTCTATTATAGTTTTTTTTTTTGTTTTTTTCTGGAAAGAAATATGTTATTAGCTGTATGTTCATGCGTGTGTAAGGCCCATCAAATCAAAAACCACTAACCATAACATTGTTCATACAACAGCTGCCAGGTGGATGTATGAACTAGTTTGTGATATTTTAAAGTTGAAAGCAAGCTGTTGAAACATTATGGAGTTTGAAATGGCTGTTGGTCTAGAGGTACTCATGATGATCATGAGCTCACCACAACTCTCCACTGAAGTATGCACTTGACTACATAAGGCCGTTGATAAATGATGGCAACCAAGTCCACCCAAAGATGGACAAATAAGCTGAAGAAGATGAAAGAAAAATAAACGGACAGCCTCTTCAGGTTGAATCATCATTGGCACAGGATTTTAATCCTGATCTATCTAGCTTACTTGGTTAAAACATCATGGCTGCTTTGAAGGTTCAATTGACGAACTGTAAATATATGGCTCTTTATTCAGCCGAGGAAGCAAGGAGCATATTATGTTATGCTTTGATGATGTAGCATCAGGTTAATGGCTGTTTTAGGCTCAAATCATCATTTCTATAGTCAAATGCCGACCATGTCTATTTGTCTCTAGATCGAATATTCACATCCTAGACTAAAAGCCATGTCATATTGGATCTAAAGACATTATGGAGAGATGTCTTGTGTTGTATTGTTTTGGAGGTTAGCGCCAACCAGAGAACTGAAAATCTGTGCGTGTATATGTAGTTGTAAACTTATTGGAACTTATTGGTATTGTTTGTGCACGTATAAATGAGTTGCACTTTGTGTATAAATGAATAATTTGAAGACTCATTGTACCGTTTCCAAGGTATAAATACAAAGACATCTCCGCTGAAATCGGCCACATCAAACTTCTTCAACAATAGTGTTTGGAGTACAGCTATTATCAATCCACATATAACAGACAGTCATTCTAATAGATCACAAAACTTTGTGTCGTGTCTCTTTCGATCTCCTTTGTCCTTTATCAATCAATAGTTTTCAGAGGGCGCAGAGACTGCAAAAGTCCACGAGATCCACCGCTACTTATTTATACATCAAGACTGCTATATAGTCAAGAACCGAGAACTAAAACTCCATAGCATCACTGGAACCACAGCTGAATTGACCATACATCATAATAATCCATCCAAGGCATAGCTAAAACACCACCGGTTTGACCTCTTCTATAAAAGTCCAAACAAGTCCCAAGAAAGATCATCCAAACCACAAGACAATATTTAGTCCCGTATCACAAACAGATTGTTTTTTCTTCTCGCCTCATTGGAAATTAGTGGAAATTTTACCTACTACCAAAAACACTTTGAAATCTTGATAATTTGTATATTTATCAAGGAATTGCTGGAAAATCAAAACAATCAAGAACTCTTACACTCAAAGATCAACCTTCGTCACTTCAAAAAAGTGCTTGGGTGTCTAGCGTTCTCCTCTGATTCAACTTACAACAAAGTCCACCTCACAAAGATTGTTCACACTCTGAGATTTGGCATATTCCAGGAAGAACTTTGAGCTCGTTCATTACCATTAATCCCATACACAACAACAGATCAAGGCAAATATTGATACAGAGATCCTTTCAAATCTGGTTCATTGTACACATATAGCTGCCATCTCATCAAAGAATCCCAGATCTGTAAGGTTATTCTCCAAATTGCAGCTATATTCTATTGTATGCTCCAACAGTCCATCTTCAACACCAACACTACCTCATCAATTCACAAGGACATATAATCAAAAAGTGGCAGATAGGAAATTGGTTTTATTGTTGATATTCATAAAGTAAAAGAAAAACCAAATCCACAGATTATACAAGTACAACAAAAACATGCTAATAAGTGCCCAAAAGTGACCGAACATGAACATAAACCATCCTTTACAAAATGAAGAGTCATCAAACGAAGAACATCAACTTCAACACATCAACAATGACATCAGTCAACAACAGCATACTGAATCAGACGCTGCCACTGCCGCCGCTACTGCTGCCCAGTATAATACTTTGGCACAATTGGGAATACCCACAACAACAACAAATTCCCTACCCAACGTTACAAATGTGGCAGCGAGTGGTCCTCCTGGAGTACCTCTATCCCAGTTTCATCATCTTTCATCGTCCTCTACATCTGGATCAAGCTTTGGGGAAGGTCAACAACTTTCCTATAGTACAGCTTCTTACATTCCAACCCAATCTCTTCAACAACAGCAGTCTCATTTGCTAGAAACGAATCCTCAACAAATAAACTCTTCACATCCATCTACCCATTCGCATATTTCACCAGGTGTTCCATCATTTTTGGGTCCAAGTAGAAGGAAATCCTCAGAGGATTCGTCAACTTCAAACTCTTATGTTCAATTAGCAAGAAGAAGAAGATCCAGTAAATCCAAAGAAAAACAACAAAGAAAGACATCTGCAGTGACAAGACCCCAAGGACGTCCTTTATCAAAAGAGACAAGAGTAAGATTAACTTTGGTACCCACTCTAGGAATATTATACTCCATTTTGGTTAGTGACACCATGAGGAAAACTCTAAAAGTTTTGAAATATTCAACAGAGCCTAATAGTATGAATTTAACGAATGATGAGCTATCAACGAGAAATGTCATTTCGGGATTTTCATCATTGTTGAATGTTAGGACTGCAAGATTTAGTGAAGATGGAAGTTATAGTCCTGAAAAATCATCACATATTCCAAAATTTGATACTATTGATGAAGCTGTTTCAAATCTTTTCGGGCTAACAAATTATACCTTGATTAGAGTTTCAAGGGCTGCTGCCACAGAGGTGGGTGGTTCCGTATTGCTTAAAATTGAAACTGCAATGCCAGGTTATTCTCATTTGAATGATGATGAAGATGAAGATTTAAAAACTGTCGAAGAAAACAATATTTATTTGGAAGCAATTGGTATCAAAGGTGATCGTCCTTCAACTATTTTCCTCAAGAAAAAAGTTGCAAGACCAAGATACAAATCAGATATGAGAATCTATTTGATCCCAAGAATCAATTCATGTGCAATATACTGTGAAAAAAGAATGTTCAAAAGAGACTTGTTGAGAGGGTTTTTAGATATGGAAAAATTGGATAGGTCTGTTATTGTTGCATTCAACTATCAAGAAGCCATTGATGAATTAAGACAGGAAGGACACATAGATATGATTAAGCAAATGAATCTACCTTCGGTTGATGAATTCAATGCTTCAACTCATTTACCTCAAGTCAATTCAGAAATTGATCCTTCAAGTGTTGAACTGTCCATAGCTAAACAGTCTGAGCTGCAACATTTACAACATGTGCAAAGCCATCAACAACAGCAGCACCAGTATGACCAACAACAACAGCATCATCATCATCATCAACCTATAACAAATTCTTCTGGAGCTGGTGAATCTTCTTCGTCATCTGATCAACAAGTTCCTGTCACACATTATACGCCTGCTGAAATGGCTCATCATCAACAACAATTATATCAACAACGTCCTCCACAACCTCAAGCTGAAAGTTCATATCCATTCTACCAAAGGCCATTTTATGATCAGCAACAGCCTCCACAGCAGCAACAACAGGGCATACCCACTCAACAACAATATGGAGTAGGACAACTTCCAACTTCAGGATACCCATATCAACAAAACCCACAATTGGTGCCTTCACAATCATTTTATGCACAACCTCAACTCATCCAACAGCACGCACCTCCACCTCCACTTCAACAACAGCAACAGCAAGATCAACGCGCATTACCATTTGTTCAGCAACAACAGCAGGATCAACGCACCGCATCATTTGTTCCTCCTTTTAATCCATATCAATACCCATCTGAATTGCAACAGCATCAACAATCACAACCTCAACCTCAACCTCAACTACAGGCTCAGTCACAACAACCACTGGAATTCCAAGATAACAATCCAAATCACCAACAACAACAGCAGCAGATGGGCCCAGGTTACAACTATCAACAGATGTTCCCACCGCAAACCATGAATCCATATAATTATCCACCTCAACCTAATCAGGATCCAAATAATCAATTCTATTGATAACTATCATAATATCTCAATGTCATTTTATCAAAATTCTTTTAAATCATTGTACTATATCAATTTTCAAATTTCATCAATTGCATCATATAAAAAAACTTGTTGTACGTTTTGCTTTTGTGCTTCTTCTTTGTCTTATAATATATTTGTACGCTATGCTCACTAGTTTGTCATTTATCACAGTGTTTTCTCTGTATCGTATACATGTCATTGTTTGTTCAAAGTTCTTGCGTCTTTCAGTTCTTTTATGTGGTTTTGCTATTAGAAAAATTTTATCGTCACAATCTCAACTCATCTTCAGGTCAGCTTTGAATATTACACACTTCATTGAAAGTTTCAGGAGTCATCACATCATTGGACTAACAGTGTATATCTTGGTGAATCGAATAGCACTTTCGCTTGAACATTTCACTTTTGTACTCTGTTGGGATTATGATGACTTTTTTTTTCAAAGGTCCGTGTTCAGTCAGTTTGAGATCAAATGTACTATAATGCTTACTATCATCATCAGACTGCCCCCACTGGTTTGCAAGTCTGCCTCTCGTGTGAATAATGGTAATATATATAATATCAGCTCTTTTCGATTTTTGACACCTGCGTAATCGGTGAATATTGGTCCCTGTGCTAGTCCCCGATGGCGACTGGGTATCGTAGGCGAGTATTGAATGTTAAACACTAAAAAATGTTGCCACAAGGTCTCTGATCAAGCCAGTTCAAGCTTGAGCTGCACACAAATCCTCGATAACTCATTTAGGGGTCAAACATTCGAGCAATCACTACAATAAATGATTTCAATAGTAAATATCGTATATTTCCGATAAGCTGTCAAGAGTATAGCTCAAATCCGACTTTTCTCGCTTCGAAAAACACCACCATGAAAATCCGGGCGCTAAAGAATGAACCACAAAAACCATTAAATAGCTGATATTAATCACTTTTGTGATGGATACATTTGTAAAATTTAGAGGACTGCTTGTTGTGCTCAGATGTGTTTGCGCTGGAAGTTCGTGGGGATTGTGCGATCCTTTGGATACTTTCTGTTGGATCTTTAGAAGAGCGCTTAATTGTACATTTCAGCTAGCAATAATAAAGGACTAGCTGGATTGGAATGGAAGCATAGCTTGAGAAAGTACTGGAAGAGTTGTTGATTGACCACCCTTGATATATCAACAGTTTGGATTCAAGTTATAAGGTAAAAAATCTATTGTGCAAGATGAGTTTAGGCTCAAGTTGTTCTAGTTCTTCTAGTTCCCGAGTTTCATCGATGGATAGTGTTGATGAAGAGTTACAATCAATGAAGAGATCGATAAAACCCACGAGTGCTCGACCTTCGCAGCTGAAACCGCAGTCGCAATCACGTCCAGGTAGCTCAAGTACTGGCAGAAGAGGTTTCTTTGATTTTGCTAGGAAATCACATAGCACCAATTCATCACCTTTGAAACAAAAAATTGATGTTGAAAACTATGATGATGAAGTCCCAAGTCTGGATTATGGCAATGGAGAAGAAGAGGCTGATGAGGATGATAAAATATTGAGTGAAAGTGATGATGATTTCGATACAAAAAGTCTTAGGTTTGATCCTTTTCTTGATGCAACTCCAGGTGCTGCTGAAAAACCAATTGCAAATAGTACAATCTTCTTATCTGGCAAGCATGATGGCAATTCCACTATTAGGCCAAAAAGGTTTCAAGGTGCTCTGAAAAATGTCAGGTTTAATGAATGGGAAAAAGTTCTGAATGAAAGTCAACTGAACATACTGAAGGATGCCCAAAATAAGCCACCTTTACAAACCCAATCCAACCATTTGAAACAGTACCAAATTCATGGTCCAAAGCAGATCCCATTATTGAAGGACAGCAAACAATTGGAAGTCAATCAAAGGAAAAATGGAATTTTCGAAACCAACAGACTGTCTTCAAGTGAATATAGTGCAACACCTGATAATACTGCAACTTTAGATTTTAGTCAAAATAATCCTAGTCAATTAACTTCACCTCAAAGACAATTTTTGTTACCACCGGATTTATCACAAGACTCTAAAATGTTTCACTTAAATAATGAAAGGTCTGGTCCATATGCCCCATTGACTGATCAAGTAAAAGTACAACAAAACGTACAACATCAGAACCCGCTACAAGCGCCACAAGCTCCCAAGCCAACAATCATTCCAGAGCCCATAATTTCAGCAGCATCTACTGATGGAAGTGTAAGTTTGTTTTCTAAGCAAGAATCTGTGCCAACTTCAACCACCGATATTGATAGTCCACTACCACAGCATTTTGAGCTGTCTCAATTGTCTCAAACTATGGAATACTGGAACAATAATGATGAAGAAACATTACCTGGAAAAATTGACGTTAATCGTAAAAAGGGCAATTTTGAAAGTTTGACTTTTAGGCCAGCTGGAAAACTGGATTTTGCAAAAAGCAGGACATTAAATTCCACAACTGAATATGCAACGCCCAATGCACGCGAGGACAAATCTTTTTCATTACGACTTGAGACCTTTTCAAAACACCAGCCAAGAAAGAACATCCATACAGCTAGTGATGGTAGTTATGAGGGATCATACGATCAGGTTGACATATTAGAACGGTCTCCTCCAATGCTTCCAAAGACATGTTCACCACACGAAGATGCAAAGTTGAAGTCCAAAAGTTCCAAAACTGATCACACAGATGCGTCTTCTTCAACTTCAAAATTTAAAGTGCTGAGTGTTGAAAAACATGGGATATTTAACGGGACAAAAGATGAAACAGGAAAACCCCCTATCAATGCTGGTGCACATAGAGAACTCACTGTTCCAGATGATATTAAGTCAACAGTAAAGCTAATTCTTGAGACACTATCGTATAAAGAAAATGTCAAAGAGAAGTTCAGGGGTAGAGACCATCATGATGATGATGATTATTCAAGACTGGAAAATGTTGATGGCAATGGGGGTAGTTTGGGACATGATGTAAATAAAATATTGGAACTGGCAAAGGAGTGTGAGCAGAAATCTAACAGCCTTAAAATTCAATTGATCAAACTGACGAAACAACAAAATGAGCATGAATATGTGGTTTCCCATAAGAACAACGTTATTGAAACTTTAAAAAAGAAACTTGGTGACATTAGCGAAGATCTTGAAGAGCTGAGAAACAAATTCAGCATTGCTGAAAAATCTTTGAAAGCTAGTGAATCTAAGATTAAGCTTGGATTACAAAAAAGTCAGGAATATGAAAGGGAGTTGGCCAGTCGTACCTCCTTACTAAAAGATTGTCGTTCAGAAATTGAAAGTAAGGACTTGTTTATAAAGAAGATCACAAAACTCATATCCGTTGAATCTACTTTGAGCTCACTGGCTGAGTATGACGAGCAGTCGTTTAAGCTTGAATCACAGATTCTTGTCGA